>VWPU01006257.1:0-91765 GCA_013398955.1 Callaeas wilsoni
CTCACTCACTCACTCACTCACCCGGCCGGCGGCGGCCGCGCTTTTCCTCCGCAGCGTCAGCCCGCTCCGCAGCAGCGCCGGCAGCTCCCGCAGCTTCTGCCGCAGCTGCACCGGCGGCGGCGGCTCCTGGGCTCCGCCGCCGGGGCTCCAGCTTCGGGCCAGCTCCGCGCCCTCACACGGCGACGGCATCTTCACAGAGCCCACGGCCATGCCGCATCCCTGCCGGGCTGCGGCGCGCAGACCCGCTCGCCCGCCCGCCTTCCCCTCGCCCCAGCCCCAGCCGCGCTCCCACCCACAGGCAGGCACACGGCGGGCGGGCGGGCAGGCGCTCCCTCGCACGCAGCGCGCAGCACTCGCGCACCTTCCCCCGCACGGCGCGGCCCCAGCGCCGCAGGAAGCCCCGCCGGCCCTGCACCGCTCCCGCCCCGCGGCTCCGGCGGTGATAAAGTGCAGGTAATGAGGAGGGTGGAGGAGGCGCGGGCGGGAAAAGGCAGAAAGTCCTGTTAACTCCTTTGCGCTCAGGGACCGCCGCCCGGGCTTGGTCCCCACCGCCCCTGGCGCCCCGCACAGACCCGCACCCACGGCGAGAACACGTGGGAGAGCGGCCAGCACGCTCAGAGACGGCGGCTCCGAGCGGACGCGAGAGGGGTTCGGGCGCCTCCAGGGGCTCTGTGGCCTCGACTTCCTCCTGAAGGCTGTCATCAGCGGGTTGGAGGAAATCCCAAGCAGCCTGGTGTGACCCCCAAACACTGAGCCTGCCTGGGCTGGAGGCCTCCTCGCCTTCCCACTTGCCCGAGCTACCCTCTGGTACAGTGATTATTTATGGCTGCACAGAGTGAAGACCTTCTCTGTTCCCTTCCCAGTGGTTTTTGACTCAAAGACGTATTTCATCCTCCAGTGCCAGCCAGTATTGATACTGGAGAAACCAAGCAGTTCATCCCAGGTGAATGACTTGCTTCCAGTTATTCAGGTAATCCCTGCATGAGAACTCTCAATGACAGAAACCAATTCCCTTACTATTTGTAAAAGACTTGTCTAGAATTCAGTTCCATGAATTATGGGGACTTTATTTAGTCTCTGGACCCTGCCTTTTCTAACTCATGGTACAGATATTGCTTCCTTTCTGCCAGACTCTATTTTCTCTTATTTAGAAGACAGAACTGATGGTAATGTGGGTCTCTCTTATGTATATCTTCTGCCTCAAAGCTACAAATAAGGCTGACCTGCTCATCTGAGATGAGTTTACCAGTGCCTGAACGTCTGAATAAATGACGTTACAGTCAAGCCAATCTCACAGACATGTTAGAAAAAGCTGTTGCCTTGTCCCAACCAAGAGGTCCAACTGGTTTCAAGACAGACCCTAGTATTCCTCCAGCCCCACAGAAAACTGGCTTAACCAGGACACTAACCTTGGGAAAAAAAGTAAAAAAGGAAGAGGTTTTTTTCATCACTGATGTGCTCCCTAAATCAGCTCCTCTGGGATCACAGGGTCACCCACAGTAGAGAAAGATGGCAGTTGCATCCAACCTGTGTCAGGGTGCCGAGACACAGAATGGCCTCTTCCAGCATCAGTGTGACATTGGATTATCTGTCACCTGAATGCGGCAGCAGCAGCATGGCCTTTCAGCAGCACTGGCCTGACCTCAGGCTGCTGTGAAACAGTGGTTCTCCCTGCAACCCAGGGATGTGTCATTCCTTTTGCCAGCCTTCCGTGGGATCTGGTAACCATCAAACTCTATTCAGCTGATCGATCTGGTGGAAAAATAACACCTCAGAAAATAATGGATTTTCCATTGGCCAGACAGATGAATTGATCCACCTTGTGACCACACAGCTGCAGGATCAAGGAAGGCAGAAACCTGGAAGTGAGGTAAAGCAGAACTGCTCCTTTCAGTAGTCATCTGCCATTAAATCAGCTTAACTGCATCCTGTGTGCATGATTTGATGAGCAGCGTGAATCAGGCCAACCTGGGTACTCTTGAAAGGGACAGCATTTGCTCCAGCCGCATTCTGGCACCACCTCCTTCCTGCTGCTATTGCCCATTACATTAGCCAAATCTAAAAGGTTAAGTGTAAAAAAATAATCACCTATTTTAGCAGAGTGATATGGCCCATTGCATGATGCCTGTTGCTGACACGAAAGACAGAAAAGAGACAGGATAGTGAGAGCCTTTAAACAAAAAATGTGCAGCAGACCTCAAAATGCCAGAGAGATCTGGGAATCCCAATTGGCAACATCAGCACCAACACTTTTGCAAGGGACAGGGGTGATTATGACAATCCCAAACATTGCCGTGTCCCAAACATTTATATTATTTTACTTGATTTGTGCTTTCCAACTGCCCTGCAATGTGGTTTTGACAGCTGTGTTGCCTGGCAGCCACTTTGTCACAGCTCAGGATGTAATTATGAAGAGAAGTGCATCTACACCCAAAAGAATAATGGAGCCTTAGTCTATGGGCTTCACAAAAGGACCATGTTCTTTGTCTGAGTCTTTAGGCACTGCTACAATACGACCTGCAGTAAGACAACTCAATAAAATGGGACTTAATGTGACAGACTGGAGTATAACCAGAAGTAATTTGATTATGTTAAGAAAGGGTAAAATTATGCCAGCACTCAAAATTTTGTTTGTTTTTTAACTAAGCAAGATAAGTATAACATGTAAACAGTGTTGAAAGAGAAATAAATATGTCCTGCAGTGTGTTTAAAAATTATCAGCTGCCAGACTATCAGTTGTCAAGAAAATTGAGTAGATAGTAGTTAGGCCTCTCTAGTTAATGTTTGGATCATTCCAGATTTTGGGAGGGTTGTGGTGGAATTGTATAAAATTCCATTTTGTGTTGCTTTTTTTTCTTAAGTCACTGAAAGTTTAGCATGGTGAATGAGTCCGGATTTTTTCTGCCCAGGAAAGGGATGGAGATGAGAGAGCAAAACTAGATCTGGTCAGGAGGTATTTGGCAAAACAGTTTCATTTTAAAAACCCCAAACAGTGTGTTGCAGCCAAAATGTTGTGTTCAGAGCATCTCGCTTTCTGTGAGCTGTCACTGAAGGCAGAGCAGGGCTCTGAGGTACTATGGTCCCTATTCTCAACAGGTGTGGCTTCCATGTGACTGGATTTCCTGTCCCTCATAGGCAGCAGCAATAACACTAAAGGAAAATCAGATCCACTGACTATGCAGACATTGGAGATTTCCAGTTCTCCAGATTAAACACTTATAATTTGGTCCAATATAAAGCAAAACTAAGGACACACTCTATCTGGTGCTTTCTAGCAAAAAATCTAAACTTGCATATACCTTCCAGAGTGGAGTCTGGACCAGGCTTTGTTCCCTTACTTGCAAAGAGTCTTCATATAAATATAGAAACATCTATGTTTAAATAGATACAGGATGGAGTCTGGAGACCTAAACAACTCTACTGCACTTTGCAGATGTGGAGCCTGGGAGTGTCTGCTTTTGAATGTGTTTGTTTTTCTTTCATGGTGTAGCACAATCAAAAGAAATGCAGTAAAAACAGTACAAGCTGTTTCATGCCTGTATGTGTTTCACATCAGTTTTTAAGTAAATCATTGCAAAAAGAAAGAATTATCTGGTATCAGACATTTCCTGACAAAGTATAATAAACTCTTCTTTTGGCCTTAAACTATTAGGAGTTTTTGACTCTGTTGGAATAATTGATAGATGCCACTTTAGTTTTCTCTGCATGAAGATAGGCAGTGCAGAAATAGAATTGCAGAGTACTGGTGTGCAGGAGCCATATGTCATTGACAAGCAGCAGTCCTTTTTGAATATTTTCTCTCCCTGACCTGGCAGGAGGCATTTCAAAGAAAGCAAATTTTTTTCCAAAACAAAACCACCCGCTGCACAACCAGCCAAACACTCTTTCCCCTTCCCCAGGCAGTCCAGCTGGAGTGGGGATGGGGGTTGATGCTTTCCTACCCTTTCAGAAACTGAGTTGATTTTCTTCTTCTCATGTCTTCAAAGAGTAGACAAGCAGGTTTTTCTTCAAAACACATCTTTTCCCATTCAGGAGGAGGTGAGCTGTGTACTGCCCACCTCCCATACAACATCCAGATGAACATCAAAGGAGGTCCATTTTTGTGGGATGCTCTCCTAACAAATGTATCCTACAAATTTTAGTTTGCCAAATGTTACTCCAGGCCCAATGCACATGAATTGCAGACTGCCCCTGTCATGCTCCAAGATCCTGCCAGCTCTCAGGCTCCTGACATGGAGAAGCCTGGCCCGGCAGATTTTTGTGTCTGGCTTTGAACACAACATGTGCAATGACCCTGTAAAAGACAAGGGCTGGGGAAGGCTTTGCTCCATTCTGCCACTTCAGTGCCTCGCAGCAGTCTTGGGACACATTTCCCAGCGCCAAGAAGGGAGGTGTGTGTGCCCCGATCACTTCATCCACAGCGCAAGTGCAGCGGGTGATCCTTCAGCCACCAGCTGAATGAGCTGGAGATAACACTGCAGAAACCTGTGCACCTCTCACCTTTTTCTGCTTTGGTAATTCTTCATTGGTTCACTCAACTTCAGAACAAAACCAACCTGTCCACACCTCAGAGCTGCTAGGGATCTACTTTCTGGCTGAATAACTTGCTTGAGACTGTTGAGGTTTTTATCTCCCACCTGATCAAAGAGTGGGACCTCAGTTACATTCTAAATGTTGAATATCACTAATTTACTATGGATATAAATAGCACAAATTCACTATTAGAGCCATATAGATCAGGGGCATGTATGTGGGTAATGCATACTTTAAAAAAAAAATCATTTAGTTACTCAAGTAATTTTTTTTAAAAAAAACAGTTTAGTACTGTGTTGTCATATAGACCAAATATTCAGTGACTTAAACTCAGAAGTACTGCTTGCAGTATTTCCAAAATGTGAAAGATCTGCAAAATGCAATGAATGCTCAGCAACAGAAAGATACTAAAATGAGAACAGGGGACGAGGAAGCAGGAAAATAGTGCAGGGTGTGACTTGAAAGAAAGCAGAACAGGAGAATAACTACAAAAAAGAGGGAAGAGGTTAAAGATAAAGGAGATGTATGAGTAGGTGAAATATTTCAAGTAGTTTCATGATTTGTGTGACTCATAGCTGAAAAGTCTGAAGCTGCCTCTTTTAATTCAACCCCCAGTTTTCTCTTGACAGCCCGTGAACCTCTTCAGTTCGGCATCTGACCCTTTCTCCCTGCACCTCACTAAGAGCCGTCTGCCCCTCTGCTCCCAGCACCTCTTCCAGCCTTCAAAACTCTCAGAGCATCTTCAAACAGCTGCTCAGTCTGTATCCTGTCTGTGAATCATCAATGGAATGGGAACATGATCCCTGCTACTGGCTCTTCAGCACTCAAAGATGAGAGAGCTCAAGAGCATCCTGAGCCACTGGGTTTGTTGCTGCTGTGGTTTGAACCCAAATTATAGCACTGGTCAGAGGACAGGTGTGCAGGAGGGCGTTTGAAATCTTAAATGGATCTCTTTGCATTTCCTTTAGCAATTTGGTCTTTTTTAAGAATCACTGAGCCATGATGACAAGGGCAAAACTAATGTAAATACAGCATTGTATTTACATTGCATAGCAAACGTATGCTTTCATACAAACCCAAGGAAGAATGCATTTGCTGTGGTAACTGTGATTTGGCAGAGCTAATGAACCTGACTCAAATCTTCAGTTTGATTTGTCTTTTTAACATACTTGGTAGCAGGGGACCTTATGACCCCTCAGGGAAATTAAAACTCTTAAAGCTCATATGTCTGGCCTTTTCTGTCAAAACGGTGTTGTCATTGAGCTATTGCTCTTTCTCTTACAGGCCAAAATCAAACTCCAAAGCCAATAAGATGCTCAGTGGAGTTTGTTCAGTCTGGTTGGTTGGTTGGTTTTTAACTAAACACAGAAATCTCAAAATGACAAATCAATATCTTTTAATTAAAAATTTAAAAAGAAAACACACAGATGAACCCGTGGAATCAGGGAGTTTTTCTGACAGCTACAACCAAAATTCAAGTTTCTTTACCCTTCAGACACATAGGCACATACTTTTTTTCTTTTTTTTTTAATGTGCGAGGTGAGAAGCTTTACATACATTTACAGAAGAGATTGTGTAGGAAATTTTAAACGAGACAAAGTGCAATTAGGTGCTAAATTCTCACAGGCAATGGAAGATTTCCCCTGTGTGATTAATGGTTAATCTGCAAATGTATCTCCTTCCTTAGCTGCTAAATTCTCTGTTTATGTTTAAATTCAGGTTTTCTGGTTTTATTCATATTTTATGCTTCTTCTACATATGTGGGTGAGGATGCTTTAGCCTCATTTTGTAGAAACTATGTTTAAGATACTGTGCTGCCTCTTTGAGCATCTGAGATGTCTCTATGAATCTTCAAATGCTTAAGCTCATTGAGCACATTTGAGAGGTATTGAAATCCAAAGCCTTTAAGTCCTTAAAAGTATTCTGAAACTAGGCAGCTAGTTAAGAGTGGTTAATGCTTCACTGAGGTAAAAAATGCAGCACTTCATATGAGACCTCAAAGTCTAGATAGGGTCTCAACCTCCAGACAAATCCATACAAAATCAGGCTTCATTGATCCTCCTGCTCAGAGAACCACTACAGAAATAAGAGAGAGAGAGAGCACGTTTTCTATAGCATATATATCCCTAGAGTGTCTACTCAGCTTTTGTATGAGGCAGCTACTGTAAGGTAATGACTTTCTCGTATGATTATATTATCATTTGCAAAAAGAGATATTTGCATATATGTGTACACAGATATGAAAGGTCGCCTTTTGTTTTAATTACAGTGTCAGTATCTCTCACTGCCTCCTTGTAAACAGACTGTAGCCCCACATAATCTCTTTGATGAAGGAAAAATACAAAACCACATGCCAAACATTTTGAGTTTTCAGCATAAACCTGCATCTATGTTGACAAGCTTTTCCCAGGGATAGTAACATCAGTAAAATATTTTCATTCCAATTTCCTGAGAGGTTGGAAAAACCAACAAAAGAATAGCATGAGATAGATTGCCAGAAATAATATTACCATTTTAGACATGAAACCATCTCACAACATTATGTGAGTATTGAAATGCTTTAAAACATTTTCTTTAATTTGATTTATTTGTATTTGTTCTGGGTTTTGTTTTATTTTAACTCTGCCTGATTTTTCCTGCAGCTGTTGAACTGAAATAAGGAGGCAGATGACTGGAAAAGAAAATCATGTCTGATTGGGGGTTCAGAAGACAGTCTCCTCTGTAAAAGGGATGGTGTAGGTTTGCTTACTGACCAAATAGTTTCTCGGGTATTGTTAAGAATAACGTTAAAGGTAGTGAAGTACAGCCATACCAGCACTAGCAGAGGTAATGAGGCTGTGGGCAAATCAGGGTGGCTTTGTCCTTTCCATTTGGATGGTGGTAAAAGAGGGAAGGCTCACTCCAGCAGGTCTGCTGGCATAAGCAAAAATCCAGGGAGAGATACTGCCTTCCACATCTGCCAGTGCAGGAAGGCCAGTGAACATGTGCCTAGGGTGAAGTAAGCAGATTTGAATGGATCCACACAAGGGCATTTTCAACTCTGTGTCCAGAGCTATGGCTTGATGAGCCCTCAAGTCTCACCCCAGCAGCACTCCTGGGATCCCTGAATATTCAGTTGTCCTGTGGGACATCTGTTCAAAGGGACTGTGGGAAAACATGATCAAAACAATCTTGTCGTTCAAGAAAGTAGCAGACAGCGAGGGCAGGGTTGGGGAAGGAGAGGTGGCTGACCAAAACAGCTCTCCCTGTGCTGAGATATCCAGCATACCTGGAGAGAAGAAGAAATTGTCTTTGTCCTGTCCATCATAATCTCCTCCCCTTCCAGTTTCCTCTAAGTGTTTACAAGCACCTCTGGAGACTTCTGAAAGGCAACAGGAGTCAGGGAGTTAAAGAAATTGGGATAGGAAACCAGTTTGCCATAAGAGGTCAACATAGATCCAGTTAAGACCATCCATGGAAGATTATGGATGTTGGCTTGTGCAGAGGTGGGTTTTACTGGAACCTCAGCTACAGAGGTGTACTTCTACATGAGAGCAGTACTAGCTCTGGGGTCTGCATGCGTTTATCTCTCTGAAATATGTCTAGATTGCCTGGAGCAGCCAGAACTGTAAAACAAGACTCTTGCAGCCCAGTCTCCCAACAAGCCGCATCAGCAGCCGTATCAAACCTGCTGGAAGAGAGTCACAGTAAGCACATAGCACTGTACATGCAAAAGACATGAGATGGATCTTTCTTTCTCACAAGAAAAAACTGTTCTCTCTCATTGAAGCCCTGGAAAAATGCCTTTTTTGTACTTTGCCTGCAAGGCATTTACAGTATTTTCCGAAAATTTTATATACTACCATTGTAAACAGTGTTACATCTGTAACTGTAATGAAATAAAATTATACATTCATATAAAAATAAGCTATTTCTAGCAAAAAGAAACCAAATTAACCTAATTAACAAGTTGATATTGAACATAGTAACTTACAGACAAGCAATTTGTAAACTAACGATGTATTAAGCAAACAATAGCATTTATCAAAGGAAATTTAAGATATTCTGCCAACAAGAGGACTTGGCTAAACTAATACATTTGTAGCTGGATCTAATTATTGAATTAGGGCTTCAAAAATGCTGTTATGGCAGCCTGCCTGGACTGTTGTGGTTAGACAATAGCAATTCTTCCCTTTTCTTCCAGTGTTTTCATTCATTTGCAGCACTATTTTTGAAGAATAGCGCTTGGAAGCCAGTCCAGCATCACACATCACAATTAACAGTCAAACCTATAGGATAATAATTAGGACATACATTATTGCCCCAACTTTATATGTGACTGCCTCAATACAGTCAGATGTTTACAGCTAGATACTTATTTCTAAGCATTGTCCTCAGCAGCAGTTCTAAAAAAAACCAGACACTACAGAGAAAAATATTGAATTATGTATTTGAGCTTCTCTTTCCCAATTCTTGCCAAACTGTATTGGTCTCAAGGAGACAGATCCGCAGTTTAATTAAGACCTAGGTAGCTTTCCGGTAATAATAAACTAATGGACTGGTAAACTACTTTTACTGGTGTGTGGTGACTGAATCTCTAATACTGTTCAGTTCTTCTGACTGGTTAGAAGAGGAAAGAGTAAATACCTGTTGTGAATCTTTCAAAGGTTAAAGTGTCTCACTCCCCACAGATTTTCAACAAGCTAATAAAAGGCACCTGGGAAAAGAGGAATGTAGGTGGCTGGAGAAGGTTGATAAAAATATGATGAAATGTAGTGAGTCCCACCGAAGCTTGTATTACGCTTGTATTACAAGCCAAGAACATCTTCCTATCAGCTTTCACTGAAGCTGACAGTCAGTACAAACTGATTACTAATTTAGTAATTCATGAAAAATTCTATTTTGGCAAGTGAGAATGCTGTCTGAATGGGAAGCTATTAAAACTAATTGGGTCATGTAAAACCAGACAGTTTGTCTGTGAGCCCCACTAACAGAGCTGAGCCAGCTTGGGGAATGGCTGAGAACTCACTCTGTTTTAGAACTTTGAAGCACATTGGATCTCATTAAAAACCAAATAAATGCATTTCAAAGTGGAGAATAATGTAATGGAACCGGTTCTTCACACTGATTCTTCACCTTTGGGTTCTAGCCATCTGTAGTCTGTCTACACAAGAACCAATAAACTGGGCCCTGTTCCTGTCAATGGAGAGAAAGAAGACTTTGTAGGTTTGAATTCAGCCATTGTGTTCTGAATAAGGCAGGTCTTACAAATGACTTTTTTAACTCCACTGACTCTAAAGTGAATTTAGGCAAGCAGCTCAAACCTAGGCAGCTGCACTGCAGACACCTACATTTTGGTGTTTTCATTCACATTTCTGTAAAATAGGCAAAAAATATAACTAAGTCATGAGAGAACATTTACATTATCCTTCATCCAAAGGTAACAAAGCTCTCAGGTAAATGCCTAACATACATGCCCTACATATTCATTGCCTTGGGTATCAACTACATGCCTTAATTAAACAAACAGGGTTTATATTTGGTTACACCACAGGAAAACTATAAATTGATTTTAAACTCTTTGTTAGGATCTCCAAGACAGACTCCATGTCTGAAACCTTTGTCCTACCCCAGGTACAGAGAAAACAGTAACTGCAAAGTGAGGCGTATACAAACAGAGCATTTGTTGTTTAACCTGTTCTCCGGAGGCTGTGTTGCTATGGATGAATACACAGCACTTAGTCTGAGGACACCATTCGGCCTCACTGTGTTTTCCAGTTAGTAGGCACAACAGAAGAGAAGAGCAGTAAAGGAACGGGAAGTAAAAATCACGTTTGCTTTCCACCACAGACTACAGCATTCACAGAAGAACTCACTGGTATATTGAAGGTAGCGAAATAAATCAGAGTACATCTACTTTGAACAACACTGTGGTGAGACTGCCGGACTAAAACTGGCAAATTCTTCCCTTTTTCTTCATTAGAACTGTCAGAGATAATCTCTGGTCAAGGAGCTAGCCAGGTGCTGCTTGCCAGCCCTGTTACCAACATTATGGACATCCCAACCATCATTTTATTAGGACACCAGCCATAAGTCCAGAGCCTCTGGCTTGGCCACAAAGACTTCGACAACTACCAAGGTCTGCGAAAATGCAAATGTCTCCTATCCCAGAGGAAAACATGAGGGGCCTGTGGGGCATTAGCACTGACAATCAGCACGCTGACTGCCATATGGCTCTGTCTTCCTACCATTTGCATATACCTCCGTTGCTTTCTGCCACTGTACAAGTTCCCCTGCCAGAAGCATGAAACCGAAGTACCAAGTGGCAGAAAATAAAAGCTGAGGTTGTCCCATACTCCCATAAAACCTTCCTGCCCACATCCCTCTACTGATACTGCCAAATCTCACCCCGAGCATTCCTATGATTCAGAGACGTTTTAATCAGTTCTGAACAGATAGATCTTGTGAACAAAAGAGCACCAGAAATGCAAAGCAGCATAAAAGGACACCACTGCACCCAGCATTGCATCAAGGCTTCCAGTGCCCATTACCTTCAACCTGCACAGTTTCACATACTGAGGAGAGGGCATGGACCAAGAACTTGACTACAACAGTTACTTTTCCTCCATCAGGGTAAGCAGGTGCCACTTGACAGAAATAGCTGACATGAAACCTACAGAAGAAGGCTCTCTTCAAAGAAACCACTTGGCATGCAAAGTGTCCTGGGTGCACAGATAATCTACTATTGACTACAGTTAACCCTTCTCCATTCTTCCTAAGCAATAACCCAGGATGAAGTGTAGCCTTGCATAAATGCAGCTGAATGGATATATTCAGATCCAGGACTTGGATGTGAAACCATTTCTGTGGATGCAACGTCTCCTCTAGTCAGTGGCTAGACAGTAAACATCCTTTCTCACACTCCTGGAGCTACTTAAAGCATTTGATGCTGTCTCAGAGGCACAGTTCCTTTTCCTGAGATTAAAAGGCAAAGGTCCAGGGTAACAATCTGAAATGGTCTGAGCTTTTTCTCTGGCAATGCACTCAAAAAATATTGAGAGAAAACTGCAGCTTTATCAGAAACTTTCACACAGCACTTTTTCAGTGTCTACAAGCAATCACTACGTACAGTAGTTGGAAAACCAGGACTTATGTTCCAAGTTGTTACTTGGAAAGCCATTTGTCTCACCTTTCCAGACATTGCATAGCATCATCTAGCAGTCATTCCTGGCTGGCTAGGAAACTTGTCTCTGGTAGATTATAATCTGGTATTAGTAAGTCATGCTTTGATCATCCATCAACTGACTATAGCATGCAGTGTATGCTCACAGGAAACTGCAATTACTGTAAAACACTGCCAGGCACCTTTCTTGGAAAAACAGGCTCTCACACGTGTGCCACATTTTGTTAGCAAAAGAAGCCATCCTGGTGTACAGAGTTCTTCCCTCAGGAGGAATACACAGTAAAGAACACCATGGACCTGAGTCAATTTGTGCAGCACAGTGCCAGAATGTGCCCTATAAGAATCCCACGCAAGTGGGGGAAATGTATGTTTATGAACACTCATGCTCAGCTGAAAGGCTGCAAGTGATGACAAATTGAAATTGCTTTTGAAATTGATTTCAACACTTAATTATGCTCACAGTTAAAACTTTGTTTTTTAGAAAGATACTTATAACAGGCATTTTAGTCATCTAATTAAAAATGTGATTCAGAACTCAGGAGTCTGAGAGCCCAAATACCCTGTATGTCCGAAGGGAAAGACATGGATACTAGCACATGGCTCAGGGCACCTAAATAGTTGTGTAGAATCAGATCGTGTAAATATCTATCTTTGCCTTCATTAGTTTAAGATAAACTAAAGCCATGTTGCAGTTCAGGTTGGTCACCTTAGCATAATTACTTTTGATTTAGCAAAGAAGTGTTGAAGCAGAGCAAAGCCGTAGTGGACGTAGCGAGACTCACACTACTGCCACACGCAATCAGTGGCACAGCTGGAACTTCAGCCCACACTTCTGCTCCTTGCTGGCTTGGTTTAGGCTTAAGTATGTACTTATGCCCTGCTCAATGGGGCCTGCAGAAACAGATTCCAGCTGTTATAACAATGCTTTTGTCCCTGGCACACATCCATGCAAGGGACTACAGCTTCTCCAATTTCCTGAGCATTGCTGGTTTCCTGGAAAATCTGGAAGCATCACAGCATTCTTCCCCGTTTCTCTGCCACCCTGCACTGCAGGGCAAAGGATTCAGGTGGCTTCATTCACTTTTATCAGAGTTTCTCTTTTATTTCTGAAAAAGTGTAAAGAAATATCTAGGAATTCTAGATAATAACACTTCATTTCTTGTCTACTGTCCAATGGCAAAACTTAGCACTGCAAAAGATTTGCCTCATGTTCACCAGATACTGACTTCAGTGGCTAATTCTTCAGTCATTAAACTCATTTTGTGTTCTTCTTAATAGCTGTTTTCCAGCATATCCAGTGGAGTACAACTTCGGGGCAGTACTAGGGGCTGCTCTCATAGCAGGGCAAGGCTGGCTTGTGCTGATGTAGTCAGGAGGACTGGAGGTGTCCAAAAGCCACTGAGATTCCCACACTGCTGGCAGTGGCTGTGTCCCCTTATCTCCCACCCTTGTCGTTCTCCTGTTTCATCCCAGCATAAGGCTCAGGTGAAGAAACAAATGACTAAACAGAATTATCTCAGGGAAAGAGCAGCCTTCAAGGTCAGCACAGGTAGGCAACTTGCTTTTTCTCTGCATTAACAACACGACAGTTTCAGTTTCACATCTCGCTGGCAAAATCAGGAGCAGAACAACGTGAGGCTGCTTCAGCTTTCTGAATGCTTGAGCATGTGTTCTCCCTCTGCTCCCAGGTGGCTTTAAAGCACAATCACTGTCTTTTGTTAATGATGTTTTGCTTTCTGAAAGACTGAATTCTACATCCTGGCTTTCAAAAACCCAGTTCACAGTGTTCTGTCTTTGCCTGCTCTAGTGCATAGAGAGGCAATAGCAAAATGCCAGCGTGGGAGTCAGCGTAGTGTGACTGCTGCAGTTTTGACACTCAGCCATGCAGAAGGCTTTGGTCTGTACAGGAAATAGTTTTCCAATTCCTCCACACACACTTTTCTGTTGGAAATTCTTTGCAGGTTTTTGTTTCCCTCACCTGAAGCTTTATAAATGAGTCACCAACACGAATCAGACTCTCCTTATGAATCTTTTAAACAGCTCAGCTAGAAACCATTTCATATTCAAGAGAAGATGAGGGGAGAAGAGTTAAAATCTAACCCCCCACTGATAGGCTTTTAGAAAAGCATGTAATGCTACAATGTCACCTTACCTTTGCTCTTGAGGCTGATGCTTCTGAGAAAAGTATGTAATGAACACAGTGATAATACACAGATATATTCACACAACATATGCGCCTTGAGGATGTGCTAAATTTTTTTTACCCCAATTTCCCTTTTATTTTTGGCATGCCCCTCTAACTCCCCATGTTTAAAATCTGCACCACATCTTAGGACAGACTTAACTGTGACCTTGGTGTATCTTGGAAACTCCCACTATTACCTGCCAGGCAAGAAAGAGCCAGAAGAACAGTTCATTACTATCAGATTACAGTGCAGAAAAAAAACAGGGATCAAAAAATGCCCACCAAATGCTGCTTTGAGCAATGAGGCATCAGGTGTTTCCACCACCTTGGGCTGGTCAAGACAGTGAAATCTGACAATGTCACCAATTGTAGATCTTGGAAGTATGTGGTCCACCACAACTCTCAGCAGTTTCAGAAAGTAGGAGAGCTACCTGAAATAGAGAACTGACATTCCAAAAGATCCCATGAAACACTGTTTTGTAAATTTGGGGTTCACAGCATGAAATTAATTCATTTTGACTACACAACCTGATTATCAAGCAGATACGTAACATAAAATGATATAATAATGCTGCTACTGTTCCTCATATCTCTAATAAAATCTAAAACGAGTGCTTACTAATATAGTGAAGCAGGTTATTTGATACTATTGAAAAATCTGCCTAATATCAATAAACCAAGCACAGTCAGGTATTTCTTTTCAACCTGCTCAAGTTCTGTCAAAATTCAAAGGCTTCTGTGAAAATTTTTTATTTGAGAAAAAGATGCACTGCTGCAGGGGAAATATCTCCTTCCTTAGTCAAACAGTGAACTACACAGAGTAGCAAAAGTGCTTGTAGTGTCTGGTAGCTACAAATATTTTTGTGTATATACAGGTCTTATTCCTGTACAAATACTTTGCTGGTCTTGGCTTCAGTCCCTTCACTTTCAACCTTAGTCTTTCCCACACTCTCCTTTCTCAAAGATTTCTGGAAACCCAAAGGAGATTTAAACAAGAAAAATAAACTCCTATTAGTCTTTGAGAAACACAGCTACTTTCTCAAAAAAAATCCCAAAATAGAAAGCAGGCTGAATAATCAGATTCTGATTTTATTTAGACAACTTGTTAAATCCTGCAAGTCCTGAATATTCTGCTCCAAGTTACCTCCCTTACAGGAGACAGAGCAGTAGCAGAATTTAAGCATGGTTCAGAAACGACTAATCCTAGATGGATGAGCAGCTGGACCACTGGGTTCAAAAGGCAACATTCAGCAGCCAGTATGATTAGCAGCTGTTGTGAATGACAATTCCAGGGCTGCACTGTTAAACATCTTCCTCAGCCCCCTGGGCAGAGGGATGAAGTGCAATCTCAGTAAACACACAGGTCAGACCAATAGAGTCAGCATGTGGACGGTCATTGCTTTCCTCCGTGGTGTTGGTGAAGCCATTGTGTCCAGTTTTACATCCTCCAGAAGAGAGAAGTGAGATCCAAAAAATTGTGTGAGCTCAGCGGAGGGCTGCCAAGATGACTGGGACTGGTGCCTCTGCCAGCCAAGTGAGGCTGAGAGAACTGAGCCTGTCCAGCCTGGAAGAGAGATGGCTTCAGGTAGAACCTAACAGCAGCCTGACAGAGCCTTTGGAGGACTACAGCAAAGATGGGACCTTTCAGAGCTGCACAGTAAAGGGACAAGAGGCAACAGACACGAGTTTCAGCAAGGGAAATTCTGGTTGGTTGGTTGGTTGGTTGGTTGGTTGGTTGGTTGGATGGAAAACAATTCCACTGTGAAGACAGTTAAGCAATGAAAAAAAATCTGGTTTCCATAGAGATACTCAAATTTAACTAAAGGCTCTGAACAACCTGGAACTTTGAACCTGGCCATGTTCTGAGCAGGGGCTAGGACGAGAAGTCCTTCTCAATTTGATTTGTGATTCTACGGCTTTCTTAGTCTGTAAAATAAAATTAATTTCTAGTTTTGAATGCTTTATATGAACTTGTAAAGAAAGGAAAATGAATGCCTTAAAATGTAACCTTTTAATTAATACATGAAATAATTTATTAATTAATAAAATGGAATTATTTATTATTTAATGTTGAAGTACTGCACAAGACTCTAATCATGCAAATGACAACTATCGCTTCCCTTCTCTACAGGTTCATAAGCTGCACTCATCAACATAATAGCTGCTCAACTTCTCCTAGTGCTCTAAGCAGCGTGACTAACATCTGGCATGTAGTTTGTTTCATGGTTACCGGTATTCTCTTCTATCTGTTTAGATCTTGACTTCTTTTGTTAGGGACGTTCACATAAACAGGATGTTTCTCTTTCTGCCTGTACTGATATCATATTGATGTGAGTTCTCCTGCAATAGCCATTTTTGGCAAGGTAACATTAAAGGCTGTGATTACCAGCAAACAAAATCAAACCCACATTCAAAACGACAAAATAAAATGGAATCTTGTCCAGATCCTGTTAGAAAAACTGCTCTCTGTCTCCACTTTATCTGATAGCAGCAAATGCAATTTGCACAGCTGTTCTTCAGGGACTTACACAAAGGCTTCAGGTTCTGGGAAGATCTAACCTTTGTTTCTTTCTGGGCTGATTCTATCTCATTTTTATAAGGTCATAAATCAAGGCAAGAGAAAGAGAAAATATATTTGGGCTTTTGAATGCAAAATGAATAGGAAAAAAAGCTGTAATTTAAAGCAAAGTCCTCTCCCCCTCCCCTTTTTCTTCCCAAGTACAAGCTCCCTGCTGTACAAATCAAAAGTATACACCAAGACAGTGCCTAAATCTTTTATGAAATGGGCCCTTCACTTGCACTTCAATGGAGCTTGCTGTGCATTAAAATTTCTTTTAATGGCAGAAGGAAATAATTCTGCAGCTAGAGCACAGTGCTTCCTGCTGCACCTGGTATTTGGGCTGGATATGTGGTGGATGAGCTACAAAAGGGGAAGAGGATTGATTTTTGTGCCTTTTTGGTCTCGTCATGGACCACTAGACCCGAGGGTCTCTACAGTCCTGTAGGGGTAGAAAACATGAGAGCCAGAAGGCTCCTATACATAATCCCTACCTGCCCACACGGTGTTGCCTGACCTGCAGTGTCCCCCATCCTGCAGCGGGCGTGTGGTAGCATGGGGGTAGTCAAGCAATCCAAACCTCAAGTCAAGGCAGGAAGTAAGCCAGCAAGGGTGGCCAAGGTCAACATTTCTGGGTTGCCCAGGGACACAGCTGCATGCCAGTATTCTCCCACAGGCAGCATATGAAATTCCCCGTGGGAAGGTATGCTTTTCTCAGGTGAGTGCCTCCTGGTGGTCCCCTAGCTCTCCGATGTACTCATCTCGTGGATTAAGGACACACAGGGATCTTGACATGAGATGGGCATGCACCAATTTGCACAGCTGTGGAGAATTGGATTCTCTGATGCCAGGCATATTCTTCTCTTATTCAGCTCTCTTGCTTCTTTCCAGCCACTTTGTTGTCTGCACAAAAGCACCCCCCACTAATCACAAGGCAGCAGATGTGTGAATCCTACCTGGTTTTCCCCAAATCCTCCCTATTGCACAATAACCTCTGTAACCTAGGAGGCATCTCTGCAGTTCCTTCACTCTTGAAGGAGTGAAGGCATCTGAGAGTTGAAATCATTTCTCCATTCTTGAGCTGCTGACATTCATAGAGCCCAGGCGAGACTGACTCAGATCAATGCAGCCTACAGGGGTGCGCGCTCACAGAGGTATTAACACCAGCCTTCAAAGAAACCCCCTCTAGCCCAAAAACAACAAAAAAAGGGTCTTCAAAGGATGAACTACCCCCTCCACAACATAAAGTCCCATGCTTGCTGCAAACAACAGTAACAGAAAAATCTGTCCTGACAAGATTCAAGGAAGACACTGAAGTAGACTCAGCTGGATTCCCTAGGAAGAGCAGATCCCTCCAACACAGAAGGGATATTTTTTTCCTAAATGGTAGGTATGTTCAATAACACAAAAGCTACACTATCATCATCCAAATACTTGTTTTTATCTGTGTGCAGGCAAGTCTGGCTCTGTTCAGTCACATCCTGCTTTACTATACACTTCCAGTGTTGAATTCTTCCCTATATGTTTTTGAGTTACCCATGTCACCTCTAATGCACCCTTCCTTGTATTGTTTAGGTATAAACTTCAGTTATAGACTGATGGGTAGAGCAGGGAAAAGCCCTCATTTCCCTATACTTTAACCAGGGAGTATGTTTTAGTGTATGTTTTAGTTCTATTTTTACCTGGCATCAGATATGTGATATAACTTGTGCTTAGAATAATTTTTCATTATTGAAGCTGCCAGTAAGTTTATTAAATCTGAAAAGGTAATACCTGTATTCTTTTATGTGTGCTGTTTTCTCCAGTTCCTTTTGTCTGAACCAGAAGTAATTGAATCTAAACAGCATTTTGAAGACAAATTTAAGGAAGATATGCACTAGAAGTTGGGGGTGGTAGAGTTTTTTGTTGTTGGGGTTTTTTTCGTTGTTGTTTTGGGGGTTTTTTTTTGAGAACTGGATGTTCAGCTACGATAAAAATATGTCCAGCATAATGTTGCGGTATGCCCACATTTCCTCCTGAGCTGTTTTTGTACATTCTGCTTCGTATTTTACTTCAGCTTTTTTCCCTGTGTTCAGAAGCAATTGGTAGCATTTATCCACACTGGATAAATGCACTGAATCACAGAGCTAAGATCAAAGTTCATTCATACTTTTGAGGTGCCACTAATAATTTTAGGAGAAGTTTGCAATGAGAGAAAAGAGGTTTTATCTCTTTTTGTCAGCCTGTGTTTATTTGGAATATTACAATAAGACATGAGAAAAGCTGTTAGAAATGGCACTGAACATCTTGAATTGCAATCTGATCTTGTCTACGTAGTTTGTGGCCAGTCACTGGATTCTCTGAGAATTAACAACAAATAACTGCCACATAAGGCTAGGAAGCTACATGCCATAGCTGCTCCCTGTAGTCATCCCTCCATTCTCATCTTCTAATGCTAATTAACCCCAAACTGACTGCACAGCTGAGTAATGACTACCGTATATATAGGCAGATGGATGGGTAGCCCCCCCCCTTATATCTTTTCATTTCCACATCTACCAGAGTAATGGCCTTTCCTATAGTTTTGTTCAGTAAAATATCTTTAATTCTCTTCCAACTTCAAAAGACAGCATAAAGGTATCTTTTAATCCAGTGACTGGCAGATGGCCATTGCCTAGTATTTTTTGGTTTGAGTGTAGTTTATCAATTCTGCACCAATACCATTGTCTCCTTGACACTAGCAGACTTCAGCTTGCATAGTGGGCTTTTCTTTTTTGGAAGCAATCATATTCCATCATTTCTGCAATCACTTTCTATTCTCATTTTCACACAATTGCTGCTTTATTAAGTGAAGTATTTAGAAAGTTCCTCCCAAAACCTTTACACTGAGTGCTTTTCAAGAATTAAATGCTCACAGAACAATTTCTTTCCCATCACTAGAACGTTAATTAGGCAGGCTGTTTTTCTCTTTCTTTTTCTTCAATCTTTTCTCCTCAAATCAGTATGTGATAGTTAAGACACCATACTGATGTGGGCGACAGAAGAACCAGGGAAGAGTAAAGAAATATTAAACCAGCACATTGCCTGTCCTAGTGAAGGGACGCACGAGAAAATGTTATGGTGGGAAAGTCTTGTGAAAGAGGAAGCCAAGAAATGAAAGACAATTTTTATAGTTTACTTTGGACTGCCTTACAAATATCTGCTCCTGTGTTTATACTCTGCAGACCCAAGTGCATAATTTCACATGGCACAGGATCACATTAGAAGGCAACAACAGCAGAATGAAGCCAATATTGATGCTGTGTCAAGTCAACCATGGGACAGGGTTCGCACATTCAAAATTATTGCTTCATTACACATAGGCAACTGAATATTGCAGCGCTGGCATTCACAGACTTATGCTGAGGCTGTAATTGGTTGCTCAGCTTTAATTATAGGCAGATGTGGCAGGAACATGCATGAAAATGAAGTCTTTGTTGCAGAGGTGCTTGGAGAGCGAGTGTTCCAGCAGCAATCACCAGCAAGTGGCAGCCACCACTGTAAAGATCCTACCTTTCCAAAGACACTGAGGCCAAGAAGCCAGTAGGATACCTGGCAATGAGGAGATGGGCACAGAGAAACACAGGCTTCTCCTCCACACAACTCATTCCTTGTGGACAGCCAAGCATCACTCCGGGAGGAAGGTGTCGGAGAGGGAGATGAGGTAGTTCAAATCTGAAGCTCCAGAGCCAAACCACTGCCCTGGTGTCACCACTTGGTACATGCTGCCATTTGCTGGCTTGCACAACAGCCTCCTCTGTTCATATGCATGGCTTTTATTATCTCCCTCTTCAGACTGAATAGCCACCATGGCATTTAGTGTTTACTACAGCTTCTGACAAACTGAATCCTGGCAAATCTGAGCACAAGTCCTCTGAAAAAGTAGAACTTTGCCCAGTGAGAAGATTTCCTGGCCACCTCTGTGACAACCTTCAGACTCTGCCAGAGGGATAGGGAGATCCGCAGCATTACAGAGCAGCTTGTCACATCAGTATGAGTTCAGATAATGCTTAAAGGAGCTCTGTGAAGAGTATAATGTATGAATGTGTTTTGTAGAGGTACACTGCTATATGCATGTGCACTACATACAGCAAACAATGTGATGGGTTTTCTTTGACAGATGTACAGCACTTTCATAAAAACCAGCTCCTCTCGCCATGGTGTGGATGTTTCAGATAAAAATCCTCTCTCACCTCAGGCATATGACTTACTGTCAATCTTGAGCAGGAATTGTTATCCCCAATGCTGTGTTTCTAAAACAATTTTTCAAGAACACGTAGTCTTCACACTGCCAAGGCTCACAGTTCATGCAATCACAGAACCACTGAGGCTGGAAAGGATCTTGGGGGCCACCCAAGCAGCCTCCTCTAAGGTTACTTATTGCCTCTTCAAGTTATACCTTTTCCGTTTTTCTCTTTTTTTTTATTTTAAATTACTTAAGAAGACTTTCATTCTAGGCAAGAGGAAATAGTCTTTTCCCCTTGATTTGCTGAGATGGTTTCAATAGCTCTGACAAGTGTCAACCAGTCAGGAGGAAATTCCAGCAGCAGTTAAATAAATCCCTGAAAACATGCATGTTTAGAGAGGGAATTCTGATGCTGAGCCATGGCTGTGTCAGTACAGGTATTGGTAGACTTAAAAGAGACAGCACTACATTAGTAAGCCTCATCTGAATGACCCCAGGTCAGTTCTAGTTGGATGAGATGTACATTTAAATATTTTCACATCAAAGAAAAGGGAGAAATTATTACACCTACATCCTCCACTTTAATTTTTAAACCAATGCGTCCACTGGGGTTGTCTCTAATCAAAATGCTACCTCCAAAAAAAGTCTGCACTAGATATATTTTAGCAGGCAGAGCAATGCCTTCCTCCTGTCGTGCAGCAACAGATCATTCAAGACAGGAGCCTGGGCTGTGCTGAAGGCAGATAAAAATAGTCAGTTCCCAAAATAAATGTCAAAAACTCATCAGACTCCTCTCCACGCCTTGAGAACCATTCCACCATTGTTACACTTGTTAGACAGCTCTTTCCCCACCTTCTCCTGTCCACACATTTCCTGGTCCCCCAAGCTAGCAGCATTGTCTCAAGAACTTAGCCTGGGGCGGGGGGGGGGGTTAAGGAGTGTGGTCCACATCATGATATAATTAATTTGTGTAGAAGTGTAGGACAAAATCGGTATACGACTGCTACTTTTCTTCCAGACATGCATGTTGAGGAGAAAATCAGCTCTACATGGGTAAGCAGATTTTACATCACCAGCATATGAGCACAGAGCTGGTGCAGTAGAGATTCCCACATTCAGCAGATGGCAGGGTGAAAAGCCCCATGCACTGACCCACAACGGCAATAAACAGAGGAGCTGGCATCCTTCAGTGCTCAGTGTTGCGCTGTCCTCAGACCTCACAAAACCGTCCCCTCTGCCCACCAGAGTAGTGCAGCAGGGCTCCAGCCATGCCTCCCACACGGTCTGCAGCCTTTCCCCGGGAAATAGGCACCCTAAGGCCTCTGGAGGTGTTTGGCAGCACCCAGAGGCTCAGTAGTGCTGAGCACCTCCAGGGTGAAGCACCACAGGGATGATTGAAACCTGGACCTTCCACTGCGGTCTCCTGAGTTAGAATACCATGCCCATAGTCATCCAGCTGGCAAAAAATAGTATGATTGGCCCAAGAGCAGAACTTGCGAGGGAGGTTTCTGCTTTGCAAGACCCCCAAGGCTTTCTCCAGCATCACACCACTTGGTCTGAGGACAGAGCTGGGAGCAAGTTCTGGCCTCCTGGTCTCAAGGACACAGATGATGCAAACTCAACTTCAGCAGCAGTTTGTTGCCAGGGGAACTGTCCAATTCCTAATGTGTTGCAAGAAAATCTCTCTCTCCCCCTGTCTTTTTCAGTGTGTTTACAGAGTGTCAATCCTGAGGCTACCAGTCCCCAGGCTTCCTCTCCCAGCTCTCTCCAAAGTGCCAGTAACGAAGCAATCAGGACAGTTCAGCAATCAGTGTCTTGATATAATCCTTCCTCTTTGTCAGTCAGTAGGAAATAAATTACTCACTGGAGCCTGCTACAAAGATACCACCCAGGCACAGATAACATCCCTAAAAAGGCATGTGAAAGACAAAGACTAATCAAGGATTCTGCAGCTGTCAGAGGAAGGTATTTTCTATGGAGAAGAAAATACCTCATTTTCCTGAGTATTTCCCATGTGATTTTACCTTCATGCAAATTGTAAGCATAGAGACTGGAGCCCAAGAAATCTCTAGAGGTTCTGTGAATTTTCAACATCATTAAGCCTAAGATTAAATGAAATTGGAAGCAAAATATAAGCTTTCTGATGTTCAATATACCTATTCTTACCTAACAGTTACATGAGGTGAAGGAGAGGTATAAGTGGCCAGGAGAATAGCCATAAAAATTTTCATCTTTTGACATAATCTAAATGGAAAAGCTGGAATGAAAATCAAAAGACTGAAACAGCAGTCACAGAAGCCCTTCTTGGTAGAAATAGGTTTAGCTTAGAAAAGGATTCTTATACTCCAAATATTTTGTAAGGACTTGACTGAAGAATGAACACATTGCAACATTTCTTTTAACTTTGCCACCTCTTAGAAGAGGATGAAGCCCCAGTTGATGCTGGACCTAACCGCTCAGAGTGTCCAGATCAGTGTTATGGAAAATACAGATGTTTTTGTTGTGATGTTTGAGGACAAACTTTACCAATTTCTTTCTAACTATTAGAGATACCTATTTGACATGTGCATATTCCCATATGAATTCTGGTTCGGTAGTTTAAGAAATCTATCAGCAAACTGCTCTGTCCAAAGCAAGCTGCCTATTGCTGAACATTTCTGTAATATGCATTGATTTCAAAAAGGTAATAAATGTATTTTTATTCCAACAGTTAGCTGCTTAACTCTGCAATTCATCTCATCACTCCTCTAAAAAAGCTGATGAGACTGACAGCTCATTTTTTTCATCTTCTTCATGATGATAGAATTAGAATTCATCACCTTGAGAAGACACGCGGATATTCAAGTTGTGGGAACTTTATGTTTAAGGTTATAATTTTCCTTTGAAGCACCATGTCCAAAGACTTCAAAAAGAATTTTCCTCTGCAGTAAGGAAGGGATGAAGGAAGAGTGGGAAAAAAAATAGCTGTAGCGTTGCAAGACATGTTGGTTGATCTCACAGTATAAAGAATACCTTGGAAGCTGTACCTGAATTTATCTTAGTGTTTACTGGAGCCAAACTCTCTGCAACCTAAGATTTAGTAACTGCAATTTGCAAATGACTGCTGAGTCTTGCAATACAGACCATACTTCTTCATCATACTTTTGCTGTCATGCCTTTTTTCATACCATGCGTTAAAGGAAAACCAATTGAGGTAATATAAAAGTAGTTGATAAATCTTTCTGCTCCCTGGGGTCTCTGCTCTTATTCCCATCACAGGACTAATGCACAAGCAGGACAGACCAAAACAAGTCTCTAATTAGCTAAGCTAATTAGTTCAGACACAGGACCCAAACCTTTTTCACTATTGTAGGAGAGAAAAAAAAAAGGTAATTTCAGTTCCCACTCTTAGTTTCCCCAGTTATAACTAAACTCTTCTCCAGGTATTTACACACCTGAGAGCCTGCCAAAATTCACATGCCCTGGAAGGTTAACACAATCAAAGAACCAGGGATATCCATGGTCATAAAAGAGTCACTAAATATTCAAAAGGATGCACTCCTTCACAACTAAAGCACATACACATCTCTGTAGCTCACCTATTAGTTGTTTTAATTCATTTGGAAGTAGAAAACATTATTCTGATACTATTTTTGCCAAAAGCTTTTTTTTTTTTGCCTACATCCAAGGAAATTGGAATTTCTTAAAAGTTGAACTTTATAAGATTAGCTTTCATTCATTACTTAGTCAGTTAAAAAAAAAAAAAAGGCAAAGAGCATCTGGATACTTTGGGATTTGTCATATCTCCAGTAATGTCTGTGTGATACAAACTGTATTATACCAGCCCTTCCCCAAGATAGGGTTCACCTTCCAAAGAAATACAGCAGGACAGACTCCTGACCAAGACTCAGTCACCTGAACACACACCAAAGGGACTCCCAGGAAGGGCAAAATCTTGGAGGGTGACTGATCAGTGAAGGAAAATTAGGGTCTGCTTGCCAGAACAAATACGAAGGCAGCCTGGATGAAGAGGTAGGACCCATTGCCATTTTTTTTTTTAATTGAATGCATGGCTATGATATAGAGGTGATGGATTTCATGTCCAACGAAGGCCACAAAAATGGTGACAGGTCTAGCGCACAAATCTCATGAGGAACAGCTGATGGAACTGGGATGGTTTAGCCTGGAGAAAAGAAGGCTCAGGGAGACATCAGGGAGTCTCTCTACCCTAAAGGAGGTTGTGCTGGGGTGGAGGTTGGACGCTTCTCCCAGGCAACAAGTAACAGGACAAGAGGAAATCTCCTCAAGCTGTGCCACAGGAAGTTTATATTAAATATCAGGAAAACTTTCTTTCATGGAAAGGGTTGTAAAACATTGGAACAGCCTGCCCAGGCAAAGTAGTGGAGTCCCCATTCCCTGAAGGTATTTAAGAGACATGTAGATGTGGCTCTTAGGGACATGGGTTAGTGGTGGACTTGGCTGTGTTGAGTTAATGGTTGGAGCCAATGACCTTAGAGTTTTTTCCAACTTAAACTATTCTTTGATTAATGTCTTGGGGTGATTCTATGACAATACTGTATTCCCCATCCCCTGCTTGATATCCAGTGTACCTTTAAATTGCAGAGGGGAGAAAGAGAAGCCGAGAGAGCTCTTCAAAGCCACCCTCTGCTACCAGACTATGGAGGGGGTTTCAGTATCCTTTTTTGCCCCATGACAGCAGGGGACTCTGTTTGTGGACTCCTAACAGGCACAATTCTATATCCAAAATTGCTACCAAAGGAGAGAACTCTGAGCTGTACTGGGGCAGAAGACCAGCAGGTGCAAATTCTGTCACGTACAGGAAAAGGCAGCAAAGGTGGCCAGTGCTAGGATATGACAGGTTGGGGCCGGAGCCTGGGAGGCATATTGCACAGGTCCAGGTGTCCCACTGCCAAGGGAAGGCTGCTCTGGGAGAGTTGGGACTGGGCCAGACAGGGTGAGGGGGTGAACATGGACAGGAAGCATCAGACAGAAGATTGCTTGGTTGGTTGGAAATACTGATGATGCCTTCAGAAAGGCCGGGGAAGGGAGTTTCCTAGAGCAGCTGAGCTTGTCCCCAATGGTTTCATCCCCTTTGTGCTTTCTGCTGTAGTTGGGTGAGGTCATTCCTCCTTCCTCTTCCTCTTTGCTTTTGTGGTGAAGTGACATCTTTGGCTCCAAACCGGACAAGGGCAGAGCAGACTGTGATTATTTCCTTCTCAGGGCAGGTCAGGTCTCCATCACTCAGTGTAACACTGGGGCTGTCTTAAGACTTTTCAAGGCCACCAACACAGAGTTGATGAAGGACCCACAGCCTCCAGTGGCATAGGGACTGCTGTGTTTCTGCTAAGCAGCTCAGGCCAGTACACACACAAAGCCAGCTTAGTGCTTCCTCTAACTCCCGGGGTTTCTTTTCAAACATTCACTTGGAAATCCCATATTCCTAAACAGATACACTCCACACTCAGTAAATATGCCTTTACAAGAAGGTCAGTGGCAGTCTGGCTAGTTGGGAGATGTGACTGTTAGTCTAACAGAAAAGGGGTTGGTGATTCCAGGCCAGCTTTATCCTCAGCCTGACAAAACCTGCTGCTTGTGCCTAGCATAAACCCAGTATCATGTAGTGTCCCTTGGCTGGATCTGTACATCTTTTCTTCAAGCTGTGCTCGTACCACAGAGCAGCCACACAACCCCATGTTCATCTTTGCATTTTGGTGGTGTTTGCAAGGCAATTTGGTGGTCATGGACTAGGTTGCTTTCAGAGGAAACTTAACTGGGTGCTGTGATTTGGGTATGAGAAGAGAAAAATGCACTTTAAACTTTGCTGGGAGTGCAAAAGCCCAAATGAATGACTGAGGCATTCACTTGAAGAATCAGACTAACCCTGCTTTGGGGCAAATAGCTTACAGTGGAGGTGCAGGGGCCCCAGCATGGGCATGTTCAGTCCTTGGATTCACGCCTGTCACACACAACCCAAACTGGACATTCAGAGAAGAGGGAGATGGACAGAAATCTCTTTTTCTCCTTGTCTCTGCTTTGAGTTACAGCCTGGAGAACATAGAAAGGACTGTTTGGAGAACCTGATAGTGATGGAGGAATTCAGGGCAGTACATATGATACAGATAAGCAGAGATTTCTGATATATGTGACTGTTAACCAGCCACCTTTATTCAGTTCAAATTCAGCATAAAGCAAGAAAAAGGAGGAGGGATTAGGGAAAGCAAGGAAAATGGTGCTAAGGCACTTGTAACAAACACTAAAAATCACCGTATAAAAATAAAACAGCTGAAGCTAAAACAAAACTCTGTGCCTGACAGTACATTTCATATACCAGAGAGATGTCTGCGAGAGAATTCATGATATGAGAGTTCAGGAGAAATAAGGATAAACTATTATTAGAAAATATTCAGAGTATGCAATGCCACTTATATCCAGAAATGTATTTTAATCAATCTTTCCCATATTGCACATTTATAAAGCTTTTAAAAAGCTTAGCAGCTCAGTGGTCTTTTGTAACTATGAATCAGGAGGTGTGTCAGTGGCACTGCAACCACATAAACCAAACCTCAGCTGTTCAATGAGCAGAATCCCAACCGATCTGATGCGCAATTTAACTTGTCTGGTGGAAGACTCTAATCTGTCTTGTTCCCAGGTTATTTGGAGGCAACAGCTGATAACCACAGCTCTGCATGCACAGATAAAAACGTGACTCTGAGCAATCCGCAGAAACGGATGAACCGCTCTTCCTGCCGTGTGCGGCGCGACTGACCCTCCATGGCTGTGAAACCAGTGCCTGGAGCAGGATGTGAAGCTGGCCAGAGGCTGGACAGACACCAGCAGGCACCCACCGTGGGCTGCAGCCCTTCCCCCACGCACACAGCTGCATCGTGCTGCCAGGGCCAAGGGTTGTTCAGACACAGGCAATCAGCAGGGCAATAAGGTTGCTGAGCCCCAAAACATAGCAGGCAGCCTCGGGGAGTTGTTCTCAGTGTCAGACAAGGGCTCTTTGGTGGAGAGAGGAACAAACATCACAGGCCTAGGTAGTGTCCAGGAAGGAAAAATTATTAACGAGGAGCCAAATCTCATCTAAATCCAGCTGTATTTCAAGTCTCCAAGCCACTATGCTAAAATACCCAACACACTGCAGCAAAGTGAGTCTAAGAAAGGAGACAATATCTTTGCCTAAGACTGATGGTTTTCTTAGTTACTTCTTTCTTTCTCCCACTTCTGTGAGAATTCATGGACTTTTAAACACCATTTAAATGAAATTTCAAGAGCTAGCAAACTGCATCATGGCATCTAACACAATGCAAGATTCTCCTGCCCATTGGTACACAAAATCCCTATGGCATTGTAGGAGAGAAACAGTAATCAATAAAATACTATTGCATGTGGCACTTAAACCAAAAGGTGTGTTCTTCAGAGAGCAGTGCTTAGAGAATAGACTTCTGTGAGCATGCTGGTACTCAGATCTCATTAAATAAGAGCACTATCAGGTTAATTAGTTAATGTCTTGTAAGCACGTTGAAGAAATATGCTATTGGGTATATCTGTGTGAGCTGCCGTTTATTTCAGAGGTAGTGGGGCATGTTCTGTATTTGACTGTGCCAGTACAATCCCATTTGGCTTCAACTGTGGAATCTGGATAAAGACAGGATATCACATCAGGACAGAATCTGACCTTTTAAAATGCTGCTTTTAGCATCAGCCATCTCCTCGTGACTTTAAATTGTACCCCAAAGCAGAGAAAACAGTTTTCTTACACAAACGAGAGGTGTATTACACCCACAGAAAGCAGTTCTCCCTTGCCTGCAGTTCCACTCTAGCCACAGAACAGTACCGTCTACTCAGATGGACGCAAGCTCAGGCAACTCCGACACACAAAACATGAGAAGAAGTACTATAGAACAGTGGTATGGACAACAGGGCAGTTATTACACTATGACAGATGCACACCCAGACTACACTGGCTCCTAAGAGCTCTGCAGAAAAAGTCAGAGCTAGACACCTGTGCCAATGTCAAAAGGTAAGACAGATAAACACCCTAAAATGCAACTCATGCAGTCCTGTAAGTGTACTTGACAGGATTGTGTTGAGACAGGAAAATACTGGCTAGAAAGCTATCAATAAAGCAATCCTCCTAGGAAAATATCACCTCTAGTCCTCCTTAATATTTATACCTCCCTTTAAGTTGGCCTTCACATGTCCCTTAGACTAAAAGCTGAGTGTAAAATCCTCCAGTACACCTATAAAGTAAGATTCCTAGAGTCCAAAACAAGTGAGGTATCCCTAGAAAGATGATGGGGTTTGGGTTTGCCCTCCAGAGGGATGCTGTGAGAGTGGGAACAGACACACATTTCCTGCCAGAAAACATCGTATCACCCCTAGTGGCCCCTGGACACACAGTTATGCCTCTGTGCTGTGGTGAGACCAGCAATTCAACCAAGAAGGACACCACCTGAGCCATCCATTTAACACCTGCACACAGACAGCATTTGGAAAGCTCAGCTCCCCTGATGTTCAGACAATGCATGGCAAGCATCTTTCTGTGCATGAAGCCAGTACAGACCTCAGTTCTTTGGAGATAACACAAAATTATGTATACATATCATTATATATGTATTATCTCATCATAATTATAGAAGATACCTTTATATGCTGCAGTCTATGTCAGCTGTTTACTGCTTAGAGCTTGACTGTATTTGCAAGACAAGTTCATAAATTAAGTTCATCATTAATATTAAATTAATTTGTGTATGTTGCTAACTTTGAATTCTATTCTTTCATAAGTCTAAGAAAGGGCAATATGATATCAAAGAAAGAACAACTTATCTCAAGGTAAACCAGTGTTATTACTATGGAATATAAGATGGTCCGTGTATGGAACTAAATTTGAATATCCTAGAACTAATAATCTTGAAGGCTCTGCCTGCATGGAAATACACCTTTCTGCCCATTCAACTGCACAATCACTCTGCAAAACCTCAGAGAAAGCAATTTAAAATTTTTTAGGAAATGCAGAGAGTGAAACAAATCAGGTAGCTCCAAAAGGCCAAACTATGAAAAATAGATTTCATTACTAAAGCAAAAGGCAAGACCATTTGGGAAACTGGAAGCATGGATTATTACCTCCAAAGACTCAAAAAGTCTCTTTTACTACATTGACTTTCCCCATCCATTACTCAGAGATGACAAATTAGACAATCTTCATGTCAAATCACTCCTGAGCAAGCCACAGCTGTGCAGTCGGGGGCCAGGGGCCAGCCGGGCTGGTATGGACCCTGTGTGAGCCGTGGTTGAGGGGCCACACCAGCCCCACTTCCACCTTTCTTGGACAGGAGCAGTTAGCCCAGGTGAGCAGCTCTGGGGCACATTGGGTCTTCTACTTGCAGGAGCAAGGAAGAGTTTTCTTTCTACTTGAAAGATGAGCTGATTCCAGGCCCCAATACCTTCCTATCACTACAAAAAACTCCTTGTAGGATTTTATCCTAGGCTTCTTTGTATTCTTGCACCACTAAGAATTTTGGAGGAAGTTAAGAGGGATAGGAGCAAATAAAGGTAAAGACAGATTAAACAGCACCAAGAATACTCTTCTGTCGGATAAAAGTACATCCTGCCACAATGCCTTCTACATGTCCCTTCATCTTTACTCTGCCACTATGGCATCTGGTATTATTTGCCCCATATTTCTGTTGGTTCCTGCACCCTCTGCTCCCCTCCTCTCCCAACATCTATCAATCTTTTTCTCCTTGCAAAGCACTTGCAATTTCCACTCTTCATTATCAGTCTCTCTTTCCTTCCAGAGTAATTTTTAAAGGCTGTCCTGGGAGGCTGGGAAGAACTGAGACTGCCTGTGTGTGTGCAACACTTCTCCACCCTCAGGAGCAGGAGAAACATATTACCTTCTCTGCAGTCAGAGGGTAAAGAGTGGAAGAGAGCACAGCCTTGGGGACACGCAAGGTCCCAGTTCTGAGGGGAGAAGCAGCGGTCAGGGACTGAAGCCCCTGGTGAATCCACCCCAGCATCCCAACAAATCCCACGTTCTGCAGCATCACTTCACAGCCCAGTGTCCTGGATGGTGCCAGCCTGGGAAATAAATATGAGCAGGATACGCATAAACCAGCCCATTCCTTTGCCAGTGCTATTTCAGAACCAGTCTTTCCCAGATAATTTTAGCTTGCTTTACCGGTTGATCCCTAGAGCAAGGGAAATTCTGTTTTTTCTCTTAATGTTGTTTTACAATATTGTGATGAGCTGAATACATACAGCCAGAGGGAAAATGAGGCTTAGCAAGTACTACTTCTTGGCAACCAGTTTTTAAACAGATGTTCAGCTGTCGTAAGAGGCATTGTGGTGGTGGGCTGGGCCCTAGTACAATGTGCAACCAAGGATGTAGTGACAATTGTATAGGATTAATTAAACTTCCTGAATGACCTCACTTCAAGGCTCTGCAGAGACCAGATAAGAATCACACAGCTTTGCCAAGAGCCTTAAAAGGGAAAGGAAAGGGAGGGAAAAGGACTTCCCGTAAACGTGGACTTCTTTCTCCGGGCTGTGGAGCAGCACCTGTGGGGGCTGGCAGGGAGGGGGGCAGCACGACTGCTCTCACTCAGTTTGAGCCTAGAGAGATGAATGGGTCAGATGTGCAAAGCAGACAGCCACAGGCAGCCCTGGAGCCTCACAGCGGTGTGCAGAGCAAGTTACCTCTCCAGATTTCTCACAGTCCTGCTGCCCTCACCCCTGTTTCTTGTTCTCCTTACACAGCACTTCCCATCCATTCCAGGACCCCAGGGATCCCAGACCCACCAATACAAAGCTGGGGGCACCTACATAGCAAATAATTTGATTTCCTAACTCACTCCCTCAATCACCCACACCTCAAACACACCAAAAGCTGGCCCAGTCCAGTCGATTTCCCACAGACAAAGCATCAAAGAAATCATTATAAATTTGGCTTCTCCTTCCAATGTCAATCTTCCAACACTACTGTGGCAGGCTTTGCAATACGAAAACACCCTACGTACACCTGCTTGCCACTTTCCTGGAGGAACAACCTGTACCTTGTGTTGTACTACTGCCACAGCATCTGTCAGGCTGTGGTGCAGCACTCACACTGAACTGCAAAGGTGCTGGAAAATAATAACATCCTTGGTCATGAATGAAACAAGGCACTATGGAGCTAAACGGGGCCAGGACATGAACTCCGGCACAGCCCATATTGTTGAACAATATTCAACAAGCCCAACTTGTTGAACAAGTTCCAACAGACTTCCTGGCCCAATTGTGTCTTCCAAGACAATGTCCAGGCTAATTTCAGGGAACACCACAATGTAGTAATTAAGATGACCAAAGCTACCTTGTTCTGGGAGAAAGAGCTCACTCATCAGCAGTGCAGCGTCCCCTTGGAATGACCAGGACATGGCCCATTCTTCTTGCTCATCAGGGTGATCATGCAAAGCCCAGAGATGTCCCCTCTTGCTGGTCTCTTGACATGTGGCAGTTTACATACCTTCACCTGGGAATGAGGGATTGTTCATCAGGGCCGCATGGATATAGTCAGGCCTCTAGCAGCATGGATATAGTCAAAGGTATTCAAGTGTTTAATCTTCCTTTGATTTCAGGCTTACAAAATAGAGTCTGAATTTCATCACGATGCTGGGAGCAGGATTTCATGTCACAGTAAATGTCATGCTTCCCTGAGATGATCCTGCTCTCTCTCAATCCCACTTCAGTTTCAGTGGCTCTCTTTTCCACAACACCAGTCAACTTACCAAGCAAGGGCACTGGGTGCCCAGCTGCAGGAGCAGAGTGGCCTGCAGCCAAAGCTGGTGTGAAGGAGGAGGGATGGTCCTTTCCACAGCACACAAATGGATTGTCTTAGACACAAGAAGTGCAACTGAAGAGATCCGCAGTTCTTGGGGAATAACATGGCTGTGGTTCTCTGGAGAAGTGGTGCTTGCTGTGTCCTAGGATGCCTGCAGAAAACATGCTGCTGTGGAGCTTAGCTTGCACACCTTTCCCATCAGCATCCTGGGACATGCATCAGGCACCAAATTAAGTTCTTAAGCTCTACTCACTCAACCCTGCTGCTGACCTAAAAAGAGGGTTGGCTCACAGAACTTATAGAAAACAGCTCAGAAAGTTACCCACAGAATTAAAAGTATTCTCCTACAAAAATTGTGTTTGTCAATGTAGGAAATTTCTTTGGCCTTTCCTACCCACAATCCTGAACAGGAAATTAGTGTATCAAGAAAGAAATCAGAGGAGTTGCTGATCTCAAGGTTTTTAACATTACACATATATCTAATGTATTTATATGTTGATCTTACTGTGTTATACATAATACATAGGGTTTTGAAAAACTGCTGGAGAAGGTAAAAGACCAGAAGAGTTAAATAACTTGCTCGAGTCCCACAGAAAATCACTGATAAGAATCAAGAACAGAATCCATGTGAAACAGCAAAACAGAGCAGAATCCAAAGTGATTGGCAAGATGCCTATCAATTTCAAAGGGACTGCAATTTAATCCCTGGAGTCTTGACTTCTAACCTGACCTCCTTGTGGCACAGCAGATTATCAGCTGAGAAACTGCTCTTTTTCATGCTGATCAGCATGACGGTGCATGTGACATGCATTTTAATAAGCAACTTATGATAAATGTGGTTTTAAGTCCTGTATAACAAAATAGGTCTAGTAGATATTAAAACCATCAAAAATGTGATTTTTGTCTCCCTAGATTTATTTGCTTAATGTGATCCAGGCTCCAAGTCTCTGCTATTCATATACATCCCAAAAGTCTAGAAAATTTATCATTTGCTTCAGTCAAGCACAGTAAGTTTCCTTCCCAAATACAGAATCTACTCCATGAAATTTATAATAGCACATTCAAATAGGGTTAAATGCTTTCATTTAATCTGTAACATGGGTTTAATTACTGCACGGCTTGATCTCCTGGTGCTTTCACAATTAGGCTGCAAAAGGAGAAAACCAAGGACAAGAAGAAAGGAAGAGCTGTGGATGTCACCATGCTCATTATGGGGCATCTCTCATCTGTAAAATAAAGAAAATAGCCAAAAAGTTGTGCTGCTTCCGTGGCAAGATGAGACAAAGAGGAGGGACATCTGTATCTGACAACACATGTCTCGTAAGGAAGGCAGTGGGCAGCCTGGGTAACCAAACACCCCAAACCCTGAGCACCCCGAAACACGGGAAGAAAAGTCAGATGTTGTCTCCCAGACTGAGCCTGCCTGGAGCAAGAGGCAAGTGTAGAACTGCCCCCAGCAGTACCCAAGAGCCACTTGCTTCTCTGTGCCCTGGGCCAGCTCTGGCCCTGCATCAGGAACATGTGGCCTGAGCTTCCAGCAGAAGACGGGGATGGCTGGGGATGCCAGCAAACGCTGAGTCTGTGCCAGGGGGCCTGATGAGCAGCACTCAGTGTTTTCTTTGCACGGGGAGAAAACAGCATTATTACATCCTCTGCACACTCACAAGGTAACCACATCCGTGCCTTTTGCTGTTTAAAAGACACTGTCATTGGAAAAGCACACTGCAGAGCACGCGTTTTCTACATTGTTTTCTGCACTTGGGGCTCAATTTCACTTTAATTCCTTTAAAAGCACACTCTCAAACACACTTAGTGACCTTGTGCAGACTCCCAGCTGAATTCTTTCTGCATAACACCCAGGCTTTACCTGTAATAACATCTCAACTGGAAAAGTAACAATACAAAACAGAAATTAATACATAAACTATAAATCAGTTGATAAAATGCGTATGTTAACCCACTCACAGTGGAAGAACAGAGCATGATCTTTCCTGAAAGCTCAGTCCACCTCCTGATCAGATGTGTCAGCAGCAGAGCCAGTGCCACTATAAATTAATTGCCTATAGACCCAAGGTTAAAAGGCTGATTTATGCCTAGCAGTAGAGCAATGGTTACAAAAGCCCTTCTCAGCTTAGAGATTCAGATAGAAACAGCCTCCAGGTTCAGAAATTCTTAATTTCAGCTCAGGCCTGTGTTAAAAATAAAAGGCATCCATAGTTTAAAGAAATGTTGTTTGACCCACAGGACTACAAGTGTACAAACACAATCCTTGAGGACTTAGGCTCATAAGCTCAATGTATGTTATTACCGAGTGATTAAGCAATTGCTCAGTATGGTTTAAAAATTATATTGATACCAAAACAACAATAAAATTGATCTAAATCCTTCCTAAGGTTTTGATGTAAGTCAACATCATTTGCACGCAAGTTGTCTTAGATGAGATGAAAATCAGAAACCCTAAAAATGGCGCAGAACTCAGCACTCTTGGATTTAGGAGAAAAAGGGAAAGAGAAGAGTTTAATGAGTTGCGTCTACTGTTTTTTAATCTCACAAGCTTTATTTGCTTCAAAAAAAGAGATTAATTTGCACAATGGAAAAAAAAAACCAAAACAGTTTTGCTAAGAGGATTCCAGCTTTGATTTGACAAAGTAATTTTGATGCTATTTCAGAAAAGCCCCTATGTAAGTTCTGACTTCCACCTTTAGGCTTTTCCATCAGCTTTCTGTCACACTGATGTCCCTGCCACTACGCCAGCACCCACCTTCACCTGGCTTAAGCCTTCCCTGTGCCGCAGAGCCCCAGTGCCTGCCCCCATGAACATGGGATTTCCAGGCACCACTGGTGATCCCTGGGAACTGCCTGTCTGCTGACACAATGCTCCTCTAAGCTGATGCTCCTCCAAGCAATCCCAGAGACCTGTGTGCTCACTCAGGAAGGCAGCTGCATGCCCTCACGATCAACACTGGCACCTGCTGAGAGCAGATTTTCTGTGGTGTCCCAAGGATTTAAGTTATCATTAAATAATATTGAGCCCGTTCCAGTTAAGAAGTAATGCATTCACAGCATCAGCAGGAGCCAAATGAATTTTTTCCAAGTTTTCTTGTGACTGAAGTAACTAGCTTTCTGTTATGCCAATGCTACAGTTGTAACCTAGAAAGCAATTATTTTAGTATCAAAGCCCGACATCATATGTATGATCTTTAATGGAGAAAGCATTACTACAAATAGGTAGGATACTGATGGAAGACAGACTCTGCAGGCAGGAGGGGATGTTGCTCCAAGCAGCTATATCCCTGCCTCCCCCCAGTAAGCTGTATTAACTGCTCCAACACCTCTTCATGACAGATAATAACCCCACTAACAAGCACCTGATTCTGCCTGAGAATCTCTTAAAAGTGTCACTGTCACTCGAGTGGGAGCTCTGCTTAATGCTCCTCTCTCGATGAGGTGAAGCAGCTCAGCACAGACAGCTCTCTGCTGCAGCCTTCTTACCTCCTACTTTTCCATGTCCTACAGCAGGCTTGGGGTTTCTGTCATTCTCCCTAGAGGTGCTGGAAGGATAAGGTCCCATTCCTGGGGGACTGGGAAGCCCTCTCGTATTTGCCAATGGAAGCAGTGGAAAAGGGCATCGAAGCTTTCAAACTGACATAAGATTAAAATTCTCAAATGCTTTCAATATGTCAGTTAAAGATATGAGAGGAATAGCAGGATACTTCAGAGACACTTCACAAGAAGAGGCAGAAAGAGCATTCAGCTGCACCTTTTGCAGGGTCATCTTTCCCTGGAACAGCAGGTTCTGCCCTGAGGGCTTTAGCTAGCAGTAGTGCCCAGCTCAGGAACCGTGAGTGCAGTGGCCTCGTGAAAGGCTGTGATAAACAGTACTGGGTGGGCAAAAGAAGGTAGGAACCAACTGGATTTTTAATCTACAGATATTAGTTCTGCCAGTTAGCATAAATTTAAAGAAGAAACAAAACAGCAGTCAGAGGGAAACACCTGCAGCTCTTTGAGAGTCACTCAGTTTTGAACTTTGACCTCTTTGTTTCACCAGTTTAAATTAAGCAATTAGTAATGTGCTGACAATTTTTTTTAACGTGCTTCCCAAGCGAATGTTACCCATGAGCCCATGATAAGACCACAGCACAGAAAGGGCACTTAAAAGATCACTCTGAAATTTGTTGTTGTCACATTAAAGAGATAAAAAGCCTTTTCTCTGCCACAGGGATGGGGAAAAGCAAAGTATTTGAATCAAATTAGCCAGCTGGGTACCTAAGAAAGATAAGTGCATGGCAGAGTGTATTGACCACATACTGTTCTTGCAGGGGGTTGATAGGGAACATATGTGAAGACTTGATGGTGCTGGAAGGATTTGAAGACCCTGCCAGCAAGATTTTGGCTGCACAGTTTGAACCTGATCCAGTCCCTCCACTCCTGTGATCTCTACCACCACACCCGTGCAACCAGTGCTAGATTTCCCTCATGAAAGCAAAAATTATACATAATCTGCCACCTGGAAATGTTCCTCTCAGCAGTCCTTCCCTTCCCTTGGGTCTTCTCTAAATCCCGCTGTTCTTTCTCTGTGTTGGTTAATCCCCCAGATAATTCTGCATGTGCTTAAGAGATGGCTGGAAATAGGAAACTTTCTCTGGCAGGAAAAGGGAGAGAAAAACAGAAGTTAAAGCTCACTTTAAAATGTTGAGTTAGTTATTTTTTTATGTCTGGGTGCTAAATCCGCTGAGACAGCATCAAACTGCATATTTCTTAGGCAGTAGCTAGCACCAAAGCCTTGGCTCCATTCCCCTTAGACCTGGAAGCTTTGTGGAGCAGAAGACATCTCCCACGAGACTCCACTTCCCAGGAAGGTTTATTTCCCCACAGCTGAGATCTGAGACCACATGCCTGGAAGCAGAGAAGGGAGCCTTCCCCTCCATCTTAACCCTTCGTACCACACCAACCTACCAAAGTCCCTGACCTGCCGTGTTTGCCCCAGCTGCACATTGCACTTTCCAGGACAGCAGAAAGGCCATGGGAACATTTCATGAACATTTCAAGGACAATGTGCTGTTCTGTGTGTTTACAGATTTGAACATCCTCACTATCTCACATAAAGCAAACGCTAAAACAGGCCCCAGTTGCAGCAAATGCTGTATCTTGTCATGTCACAAACTCCACAGGGCCCATGCAGCCAAGATCAGACCCATCACTAACACCTCCCCGCCTTGGATACCTATGCACGAACAAAAGTCACTCAGCCTTCTGCCTGCGTTGAATCCACTGGGTTTATTTTAAAGCTGTCTTTGAATTAACATGACACATCTGCAAATGCAAAACCTCAACCTACTCTGTTGAGGATTTAAAGAGGGCAAATAGGGCACAGCTATAATGGGAGTGACAATTCCTAGCAGAAAGGAATTTTTAAAACCACAGATAGATGTCCTTTTTATAACTTCTATTTTTGAAATGCATGTAAGGATTGAAGATAAAGCCAACATCCCATGCAATCACAAACTAAAACTGGTCCAAACCCACAAAAATATGGATGCAGAGAAATGCAAAGTTACATTCCTGCATAGCTGTTTTTCCTCCCCAGTGTGATGGAGCCACCACTGCCTCTGCCACCTCTGCCCCTGCCACCTCTGCCTGCCAGTGAGAGACAGTGAGTGAATGGCTTGTGCCTTCTCTGGACCTTCAGATCTAGGAAAGCTCCATGTGGCCTTGAGTGAAAGTGGCAGACACTTCTCTGCCCCATGCCTCTAGCATTTGCTAGACACTGTGTTTCATGTTCCTGCCTTCGGGTTTATGCCTTCCGACCTGGCAGATTTAACCCCAATGCCCCGGAAAGTTTGTGTTGCATCATGCCTGCAGACTCTGGGCCAGGGCAAATTAGTGAGGGGAAGCAGAAGATTTTCCAGAGGAAAACCCCTACAACCTTTTGGGAAGAAAGCCAGGCTCAGATTCACATTTGTGGTCCTAAATTGAGAATCAAGGGAAACTCCAAGTGCTGTAAGAGCAGTATTTACAGGGTGAGCGTACTACACCTCATGCTCTACATGGCAAAGGGCTTAACTGCTTGAAAGCTTGTCTTCCTTTTTCCCCTGGCAAAACTCTGTTGCCTGAAACTAGAAAAATATCTTTTCCTACGGCTCTAGACCATATGGCTGTGTTAGTATTACTGGGATTAAGGACTTCCAGCCATGGAATCCACCACTGCAGGCAGCTCTGGGAGGAGAGTTTTCCCCAGGAAATGAGAGATTTCTCTACTCAGCCTCAGAGCTGTGAACAAGGTGGCCTGGCTATGCCACAGATTATTGATTCAGAGTGGGGCAAGCTTCTTGGGAAGCTGAGAAAACTCCTCTCTCTGTATACGAGATGAGCCTGACACCAGAAACGCAAAAAGAATTTGGCCTGCTTAGAGAAGGTGGCATTTGTCTCTCACTCCTTGGATGCCACTATTCCCATATTTTAGGCTACCACAAAAATCTGCATTATTTTCCAAAGCCTCTTTTCTTGTATTGAAATGAATTCTCACAAACACACAAACACACCTTGAAATCTCCTAGAAATATAAACTTCTGGCAAGAAGAAGAATCAAGTCACACAGTCTGAATACAGCCCAGTCAGCATTAAAGAAAAAAATTGCTAATTAGGTGGAACAGAAGTACCTGAGCCTGGCAGCACAGAGAGTCACAACTAATGAAGCACCAATGTAGCATCTCGGGTGATCAGTCTCCGTAACTTTTCAAACTCTTTGTTCTACATTTAAATATTTTAATATTAATTTATTTTAATGCCCTCTCAAGTGCATAATGAGTTATATCAGAATTGTAGTTTATTAAAAAAAACCTTCAACAACAACAAAAAAAATCAGTTTCTTGTAGATCAGACTATCCTGGTTATTAAAACCCAGAACATCTATTTTAAGCAGAAAATCTGCCTATAATGGACTCCCAAGAGGGTATTCAGCCAGCTACAAGAATTTTATGTTTACCTTGAAAGCAGCCATCAGTCTAGGCTTAATGATATCTAAAAACATCCCTAAAACCGTATAGTGGTTATAGGCTAAATAACTTCTATAGTCTAAAATAAATTCAGTCGCAAGTGCTCTAGTAAGAACAAGAGTGCAATAAATAACAATTAACATGCAGGCAAAGTGCAGCAAAAGTACAGGCAGGGTAGGATATTCCTGAAGGTCCCTGTACAATTTTTTTCTGACTGCAACATTTCTTCTAAATTCTGTCCTTACAAAAAAGAATAACAAGGGTTTCCCAGGGTTTCTACATAAGTCAGTTCCAAAGGTAAAAAAAAAAAGTCAACAAATCCTGAACTGCTATTTTGCATTTTCTGAGGCAGTCAGAAAATGCTAACTAGGTCACATTTGACCCCTGAATGGTCAAAATTATGAACATTAATTAGTTCATCAAAGCATAATGGAAAAAAATAGTATTTTCCTTTTTCAGCCCTTATATTTCAAACCTGTAAAAAACAATCCTAGATTTAAGCAATTTCCCCTTCTGCATAAGAGGGGTGAAAATAAAACCCATTTGTGTGCCTGCCTGAAATCGTCTCTCAACTCCGCCCACCAGTCTAAGAAATTTATTAACTCTCCCTTCAAAGTTTTCATCTTTGCCAATGTCAGAAATGTCTCCAGTCTTCACAGCAATATTTGCTTGATCTTTATTCAGCACTTCATATGTTACGCTTATTTTTTTTTTCTATTTGTTTTCACAACAGCAAGTAATAAGAAACAATTTTAGGGAGAAGGATGGAGTGAGAGGAGATAAGATGTTCAGAAAATGGGAAAGCCACCTGAATTTGGTTGTCCTATGAGGTAGCAAGCTCTGTGGGCTGGCTCCTTGTACAAGAATGTAGGGAATCTGCATTTAGATGTTTCTTAAAGTGTCAATTCCGTGCATGAATTTCCCTTTTTTTTTTTTTTTAGTTTATGAGTTCCCATCATCCTGGCATAAGTATTTCCAGCCCTGTGGCCAGACTGTTGATGCTAAGTCTGGATTCTCATCCATGAATCTGTGACAGCTCCTTCCAACAAGTGTGGGATTTGGCAGAAAGAATGAAATGTGGTCCAGGAAATCATCTTCATTTAGGAACTGCTGCCTCCTTAAGGGAAGAGTTGTTTCTGTTTTCTCCTTCCATCGTGGCTGGCACAGAAGCCTGCAGATAGTCCTGCTAATGCCAGCCTGCTTGCATGACTACAGTATTAAGCAAATCCCACATTTTGGATAAGGCCACAGGAAACGCTGGATTGCCTTGTGGCTGTTGCTGCTGACTGTAGTGTGAGACTGCCAGGTTTCAACACAGCAACCCCTCAGCTTCTTTAACACCAAAAAAATAGAGGTAGGTTTCAAACACGAGTCGTTCAGCCAAAGCACCATCCATGCATTACTGTTCTGAAAAGTGAAACGAGGCCATCCAGGAAACTGAACCAAGGTGCAAAGGGTTGAAGTCTGTCCCTCTTCTCCTGGATGCAGCTGAAGCAGCAACACCCCTAAGAAATCAGCATTCTGTAGTGCCACCAGAACTACCCAACAGAACAGAATATCATAAATACACAGTGCATAGATGGCTGGGGCCTTGCTACTGCAACTCTGCTTCTGCAAGCATCAAAGCATTCTGAAATGGATCAAATGAATAATTAATAACCATTGCCTGTACCCCACCAGCATGAAATTGCTCATTTAATTCTAATCAAAGTTAAGTCTCAGTTTTCTAAAACCAGACTTTTTATTAACTTTACTTCAAAATCCTAATGTTCTAATGATACAATGCTATTTACAGTTTAGTTTTCATGACATTCTGAAAGGGTTTGTTCTCTTCATTGCTTGCCTCACGGAGGTAAGTTATACAGCAGCAGCAACCTGCAGGATGCACAGCCATAAAAGTGGCAGTCAGAAATCCAACAGCTGCCAAGCAACCTGGCCTAGCAGTCCATCCACCCAAGACTGCAAAGACAGTATGTCAGCAGAAGCTACAGGAGGACGTACGCAAGACCAGAAATCAAGACAGTCCTGTAAAGCTCAAACATGCATTCCCTTCACAAACCATGTTAGTTTTCATCTCTTCAGACAATCTTTCCTTTTCCTTTATGCGCCCTCCTTCTGCAGAGGCAGAATTAACAAGTGTCACTCACAGCCAGACCCTTCTCACCTCCCTGGCTCTCCCCCAAGGTCCCTGGCTGTAACACTCTCCAACACCAGCAAAACAAGGTTAGATGCAACTCTCCAGAACCCATCAAAGAAACAAAAACTCAGCCAGAAGAAATCAAAACAAGCTATGAACCAGGAGGTTATTCCAGAAGAAGTCTCTATGGACATGCCTGGATTATTTTAATAGCTTTGTTGGCTTAAACAGAGTTCACAGTTTGGCAGTTCCAAGTTCTGCCTTCCCAGAGGAAGCCCATAGAGACCTTGTTCTTATATTTTCATTGCTTTTTTTCTTTGATCCAAGGACAGAGGCATCTAACTGATAAGAAGACTTAAATTCTAATAAATCTGTGAACTTAGTGTTTCCTAACATGGTCCTTGAAGTATCTGTCCTGGGAATATGGCAACTTCCTATTCTATCACAGTGACCATCAGTAACATAGCCAACCTAAAAATTAATCTACTCTTAATATTATTATCTCAAAATAAAAATTAGTTCTAGCACTAATCACACATCCTCAGAGATTATGACCTTTAAGAATTAAATTATTTGAAAGAATATAGAAAAAATAAAGAAAGTATCTGCTTTCCCAAATGAAACAATCTCCTAGTAAATTGTTATGTGGGGGGCAATTCACAACTAACATAAGAAAAAAAATTTAGAAGAATTGAGTGCTTTCCTAAAATAGCCCAACATCTAACCTTATGGGTCTATTACAGTAAGCAAATTATGTCAGTGACAAACACAGGGAGTGAACATGTTTCCGGGATCTGACCAAAGGCCTCATCCCTACCACAAAGCACTGAAGCAGCATTTCTGAGGGCTGCAACCTTCCATCTGCATTACCTCCAGGAATCTGAGATCCCAGCAGAGGACTGCAGGTGGGAAATGGCACTGACTGTGAGAAGAGAACTTATGGCAATAGTAGTGAAGTATTAATGACTTGAGCAACACTGCTGAAAAGGAGAATGACAGTCTGTATGTCTGTATTCCACCAAAGGCACACAGTACGTTATGTGGCACATTAGACTTAAAAGCTCCCAGTGTACGTAATGAATTATGCAGCAGTGTTTATTGTACGATTTTACTAATAAGACATCTTAGATTTAAATAATAATAATTTTGCATACAAGGCATACAGTAGAAACGAATCACGCATTCCAACTGCCTGGAGCAAAGCATACCTTCCCCAAGGGGAGGCTTACTGGGAGCAGCTGGTGAAGACTTACCAGCTATGCAGGAGAATGAGGGTAGGGGAACAACATGCCCCTAGTTCCTCCTGCCGTTTCAGCCATGTGCTGGGAGCTCAGGACTGTAAATATTACAAGTACGAGAGTAACTTAGGGGCTACAGCTGTCAGTTGCTGATCATTCTTTCTTGTACATCTACTGCTAAATGTAGCCAGAGATGAGCAGAAGCTGACAAAATAAGAAAGAACTGTGAGATGGTGAAGTGACAATATATTGATTTTGATTCCATTAATTGAGGAATCACTTAAATATTCCATCAAAGCCATCAGGAAGGAAAACCAGAATTTTGCAGCTCTGCTCCATGTGCTTTAGGGTCTTAATGACTTCTGTATTAGTATAATGTAATATTATAATCTGCTACAATTGTGTAATTACAGCAATATTACAAAATATTATAATGCATAAAATTAGTATAATAATGTTGCATAATTATAATTTGCAATATAATACATGAACCAATTTGTATACTATGCAAAACTACATTATAATGTTACATTCTGGCATTTCCCTTGCTCCAATTGCAAATTGCCACTTAAAGCATTCACTTAAATCCTTATCCACAGCTCCCTTGTGCTTTCCAGCCTACCTTAATTTCTTTTCTATCTTCATCACATATTTCTGCCTAATCTGGCTTGCTCCCTGGCTTGTGTTCCACCACAGTGTTTTTGCCTTGACACATGTGGTATTCAAATCTGGTCCTGGTAGATTAAAAACCATTTTGAATGAACGCAGAATTGTTCAAGAACGTAATCACAAAGCTCCATAAAAATAAAGCCTACCCAACACTCGGGGCCTGGCTTTGTCTTTTTCGCTAACTAGAAAATAATTATCTTTTGGAACTATTAGTAGAGCATAGAAACATCCTTTAGTTTGAGTAATACACTGTAAATTAGCATATCTGCATACTGATTGTTGAGCATATCTGGAACGAATGGATCCGCCACAGTCTGTAGCAGTTGCCTTATAGCTCTATTAATCATGATAGCAATGAAGCCTTGCCTTGGATCACCCAGGGACCTGCAGCCTCCTTTCCAGCTTTGCTGTCCACTTTGCACACTCCTTGCCAATCTTTCGGAGGGAAAAATAATTTTTTTCTTTTTTCTTCAATACTAATTTAGCAGTAATAAATAATTGCATCGTTGGTTTGTGTTTTGTAAGTTTTGTAAGTTTAAATCCAAATACATCTGTATTTGTATCTGTATTACTAAAGACTGTAGATTTTGTTCCTGTTTCAGTTACCTTTAAAAATATGGTTATTTCATGTTCCCTCCTGAATCTGTGTAGGATTATCTATGTAAACAAGGAAGCAAATCCCAGAGGTAGCCAGAAATTTTATAGGGACTTTCTTCATGGATAGTTGAAAGACCTTACTTTTTTATGAGAAATTTCACTATTTCTAGGAAATTATAATAGAACTCAAAGTTTTGGATACAAAAAAAATGGGAAATTGGGATTTCCTGCCACATGAAATTGGATCTGTAGCTGGGGGTGGCTAAATCTTCTCTGGACTAGAAGCTGCCACCAGAATGCACCTGTCATCAAGCATGGCCAAGGATTCCTCTAGTGCTTGAGCCAAAGAACTGGACAGAAGTTACACCATCCGGACACAAAAAGAACAAGCCGTCTCCAAAAGCATTCTCAATGTTTTGGAAGTTTTCCATCTTAATTTTAACACAGAAATATTATTTTACTTAGAATTCTTAATTCTGCATATCTCAAATGTCTTTCTTTCCCCCACCTGCTCCAGTAGTGAAGATAAAGCTTCTCCAAGCTGAAGATAAAGCAGGGAGCTCAGCACCTCAGAGAGCCAAATAAAGTGCAAACTCCAATCATAAATGATTCAGCATTTGACCAAAGGGCATAGCTGAAGATAGTAACTTTCAACTTATCTCTGTTTAATTTAATTTACTTTCAATGGCTTTCTATTGGTCTCAGTTAATACAGTCTACTTGGCATTTTTGTGGAGTAAATCTTTCTAGGTTTTTCCACTCCTCCATCAATTATAGCCTAATAATTGGAAGAGAAAAGGACCAAAAGAAAAGCTTTTTAAATAATACAGAAGGTATCTTTCAACCCCACATTAGCTCCTCTTCCCTTTATTTGTGTAATGTTCTACAAAGTTTGGCCTAGATTTTTGTGACTGGATCACGTCTTTCAAGGGAAGCCTTTCCAAAGTCTGTTTGTGTTTCAGTGCTGGAGCAGAGCTGCCTTGCCCTCTGTTCACTCAGGGAAGAACTGTGCTTGGCTCATCACCTTGGACAACCAGTGCTGATGAGATGCACGATTCTGCTTTCTGACCTTAAATACTTTAAAGAAGTCAAATTATCAAACACCACCGAACATCCATCCTGTGGCAAATGAATAACCCTGAGGATCCGCTTGGCTGAGTAACTGAATTCATCCGACACTTGGGGAAAACTTCGGCCGTTGTGGGATGGTGTTAGTAGTGACTGGAAGGTCAATAATCCCATTGATGGTATTATTGATAAATATTTAATATTTCGATTCCCAGCTCCTCGCTGTCGCGTCTCTCGTGAGCCAAACCCTTGTTATTCCCGGTTCCCTTTGGGAACGGGCGGAGCGGCCGGGCTGGCGCGGCCCGCGGGCTCCCCCTGGCGGCGCTGCCCGGGCAGCGGGACTGGCTCCGTGGCAGCTACGGGGGCATAAAAAAACCTTTTTGTCGCCCGCGCTCCAGCGTGAACAGTGCAGGGGAGCACAAAGATGCAGCTTCACGAGCGCGGAGAAATGCTCTACAACTAGAAAAACAAGTTCGCAAACTTAGAGGGAGAACTAAACTGACTTCAAGGCATTTAAAATGGGAAAAAATTAAAAAACCAAACCATTTCTAAGATTGAGGCATTAGAAGCCCTCAAACCGCTAACTGAAAAACAGCTTCTCTGACAAATGCTGGGGGCTTTGGCTACGGCAGCACAGCGCAAAAACGCCCAAGTCAGGCAACCTTCAAGGCACAATTTAAAAACAGAAAATAAACATTCAGAAACCCACAAAACAAATCAGTCTTTTAATAAACCCTACAGTTTTGACTACAGAAAATGAGAAAATGGGATTTCCTCCAATACCACTTTAGCTAGGTGGCTGAACCTTGCCTCTGAATCAGGAGCTGCCACCAGAACACACCTGTCATTGAGGACTTCTCTGGCATTTGAGTCAAACAACCAGACGTGGGTGATGCCTTCCAGCAATAAAAATATTCCAGACTGAGGCATGAGAAATGTACTTCAGGAAATAACTTCCCAAACAAATAATTGAAAGACTGTTCCTCTGACACCTGCTGGGTTCCTTGGCTATGGCACCCTCCGTCAGGGCTGGGAAAAGACAGAAAAAGAAAAACCTGGAACTCCAGGTACGGTGGGACTGGGAAGCAGCTGCCACAGAAAGCCAATGCTGACATGGCTGCATTCACCTTCTGCCCAGGGCTGATGGATGGATTCTCTCACCTGGATGGCCAGGGTTAAAACAGAGCCCACAGCCCCGTGAGGAGTGGGGCTGGAATGGCCCTGTCAGGAGACACAAAGAGTGTAATGTAAAGCTTGCACTTCTCCATCTCCCTAAGGGGGCCTTACTGACAACCATTTTGGAGAAGCTGCAAATCAGCTTTGGGAATTATTTTCCTGCCATAATTACATGCAGCTGCATTTTTAGGCCCTCCATTAAGTACATATTACTTCCTTAAATCCCCTGAGAGCCTTTTTAACAGATTAGTATAAGAGCTTTTTTCCTTTAATTAGCTGTTATTCACACAAATTGGGATAACACCAAATGGAAAAATATTTTCATGGAATTCACCACAGGCAATCTAAAGCATCTTTTCAACATTATTTCTGTGCATCTGGGGCTGTGTTGCCCTTATTTCCAGTTGTTTTATTACGTATCATCTGGGCACAAATTCGGCCTGATGTAGCATTACCAGTTGTACTTCACTGACACCTGAGACACTGCCCGGCCATCCTTGGTAACACCATTGTGTGGACATGAGAGCCTGCACCGTGCCCATAAACTGCTATAAAGCAAAGGTGTGAAAACAGTCATTTTCCCAATCCCCTTCCCCAAACACAACAAAGCACATCATGTGCTGCTGTCCCTCCCAAACCATGAAAGGGTTTGAGTTTTCTGGAGCCAGTAGTTTTCTCTGATGTCAAAACACCTCTTGTTGAAAAGATGCAGTGGTATATATATGCTGCTGTACAATATGGGTAGTTTGTGGGGGGTTTTCCCTAAAACAAGGACTGGATCATGCTCAGTGTGTTCAGAAGTGAGAGGTCTCCACTGCAGCAGAAGATGGGCAGGAGATCAATGTCACCTCATACCATTCTAACAATTAAGGCTACTCCCATAAAGGCTCATATGAAATCTTGACTATGGGTTAGGGTTTGTATCAAGCTGCACTAAGGATCAGCAAGCCAGCTGCCTCCCATGTCAGCAAATTTGAACAAGCTTTTGACCAAGCTGTTGCTAACAGTACGCTAACAGACGGCCACAGTTCAAAGGCAGGGCCAGCAGCTGGGGCTGTAACACCAAAGGGCCAGCCACAGCAGCTGCACCAGGTCTGGACCTGGGAGAAGAGGGTGAGAAGCCCTTGTACAGCCCCAGCAGGGACTCGGCATGCAGTGCAGCCACTGCACAGCTGCATCCTGAGCATCCCAGCTGGCCACCACTGCATGCAGCAGGGACCTGTGCAACACTGCTCAGGCTCCTGCCACCCTCAGCTGTATTCCAGAGAGCTATTCCAGCCCTCAATGTGTGATGGGAGCTGGATCTATGGTTAGCAGATATTTGGTTTTGTGTTAGACAATAAGGAGACAGAAACTACTGAAAACCTACAACAATCTCCTGCATAAAAACATACTTTGCAGCTCTGCTTGCGGACCAAAAGAGACAAGACCAGCATTTTAACCATGGGAATTATGCAATAATACACACTATGTTTTTGCTCTCATATTTCATCTAGTTCCTTTAGGACCTCAGAATATCTTTGTCAGTGAACTGATGTCTCAAATGTTCCAATTTCTGCTCAGCAATGGACATTAACTTTATAGGAAAGCCTGGAAATAAACTTAGCTTACACTGAAATGATTCAAAATCTCCCAATTAACCCTAAAGAGAGTTGAGGAGGGTTCTGAAGTAAAGCCTATTCTGATATCGGGGAAATGGGCCGTGGAAGAGCCAGACAGCTCCTGACTAAGCTCAAATGAAAAAGGAAAGCATATAGAAGGTAGAGGCAGACAAAGGATGCCCAAGAGCAATATGGTAACTTTGCTTGCATTCACAAGAGTGAAGCTATGAAGGTTCAGGAAGATTAGCATATGTAGGAGGTTACATTGGTCAGCAAGAGGGACTTCTGAAAGCACACTGGCAGCAGCAAGGAATCTAAGGAAGACACAGCCCTGCTATGTAGGGGACAGGGAACCTAGTGACCAATACAGAGTAGGATGGGGTACCCAATACTTTTCTTTCTGGCCTTAGATTGCACCAGTAAGAGCTGCCATCTGGGCTCCCCTTTTCCTGATCCCTCTAACCTACTTTGCGGGAATATGTCAGGAGGGAGGAAGGGAAGGGCTCTCCACTGGGGAGGGTGAGACATGAGTAAAAACAGCACAAGCACTGAACTTACCACTGGGGCATGGCCCCACAGCCCCTGAGCAGGAACAGCAACAGGTCCCATCCCATGATCATCAGGCAAAGACAAGGTAACAACCTGGATACAAGATCAAGCCGGGAAATCCAAGTAATGACTCATGACAAAACAGGACTGGAAAGATATCCTACAGTTACATCACAGCTCAGGAAAAGGCTCCTGCCCTTGAGCTTTCCCTTAAGAAATATCCTGGTCCCATGGTCATTGGTGTGTGGGTGGAGGTCCCATGTGAGAGTGGTCAAAGCAATTGAAGCTCATTAGTGCACTCAGGGCCCTGTTAGGAAATTGTTTCTCACAGGTAAGGACTAGAGTATAGGAGCCAATTGGATAGATCCAATAGGTCCACAGGACCAGACAAGATGCACCTGAAAGTCATGAGGTTTTTAATGTGTGGCCCCTCTCTATCACCTTTGAAATGTCAATGATACTGGGGGAGACATCTGACGTTCAGAAAAAACACATCACAGCTATCTCCATCCCAGGGAAATGCAGGGCAAACAGCTTTGTCTTAGGTCCAAAGAAAGTTATGGAGAAAATCCTCCTAGAAATCATTTCCAGCCACAAGAAAGTCACAAAGATGACTGAAAGTAGCCAGCATAGATTGTTCAATGGCAAATCGTGTCTGACTAACTTGGCTTCAGCTGATGAGATGCCTGGTTCTGAGGCTAAGGGAAGAGCAAGATCTCAAGCTCTGGGTCCCAAAAACCTTTATAAGGCACAGTGTTTCCTTTGCACAAGATAAACCTGTTGAAAGACTTCATCTATGTTCTGTCTAGGTCAGTTTCCACAGACTATCCCAGACAATTTTCGTAGATATAAACACTAATAATCTGGATTAGATGATACATCAGGTAACTGTATCAGTGTGTCCCCTTAAAGGACATGTGAGGTTTTATTTCTTGTTTAATGTAGTAAATTACTTCTGCCAGTTTCCTTTTTACGGACATTACGTGAGCAGCAGAGTAGGGAGGGAGGTGCTGTTGGCTGGGGTCAAGTGGAAAGCTTGTGAGAAGAGTCAGTGCTGAGATCTTGGGTTTCACACAGTGTATGTGGCATCAGGATGATCTTTCATTCCAATACAGCCAGACTCCAGGAGTCTCTCTTTCAACACAATGTGTGAATCGACCTGAAGTATTTTGTCAACTGCCGACAATAGATTTGTCACAGCAATGCAGTTCATTAGGACTATCTCTGGAGTAACAGAGGGGATAGTTCCTCCAGGATCCACTGCCAAGCAAAGGAGATGAGCCCAACCGGGACACCCTGCAGTGCAGAATTCTTCTTTGCTGTGCACAGCTTTGCATGAAGTCCTGACGCTTTTCCCTAGATTTCACTGATTCACCCCAGACCCATAACTGAGGGAGATGAGCAAAGCATTGGATCAGTTAACTTGTTCTTCTAGACCCAGTGCAGTTCCACATTAGACTTACAGCAGCTTTAGTGGAGCCACTTGTTAAAAGAGGAGCAAAGAATTGTCTTTGTAAAGTGCATATATGGACATTGAAATTGTATGGCCTCTTAGATAAAGGAATGGGATCTTCATCCATTGAATGAAATACAATAAATTATGTTAATGTCTATACACTATTTTTCTTATTCATGTACTAGTGTTTAATTCCTGAAGTGTGCTTATATATATTCCCTCACAAGTCACATTATTTTTGAAAATGTAAAGACTATCACTTCTTACGTAATCCTTCAATGTACTCTAAACCACATAAAACAGGTTCCTCTGTGTTAATCTTCTTTTATGTTCAGGTGATACTTCTATTACATTCAGGTCATGAATGTGAAAGACAAACTATTCCAAAGTGACAAATTATTCAAATATCAAAAAGGGAAAAAAAAATTGATTGAAAGTAAAGCCTAACATAGGTATTTAAATGAGGATCTTGTCAAAGAAAAGTGTTTCCTACTTTGCAGAACAAAACTAATCAGGCTGCATGTAAAACTGACCACACACAGATACACTATTTTATGCAAAGTTCAAATGTGACTCAAGTATGACTTGAGTGTTCAAGTGTGACTCGAGTGTTCAAATGTGACTCAAGTGTTCAAGTGTGACTCGAGGCTCAGTGCTGTGACTGGACATCTGATTCCTAGACAGATTCGTGTGACTACTCATGAGCAGTTGTAGCACCAAAATATTCTCCCTCACAAGTCTGTGGCCTTGTACCCTGTCAAGAACTATGCATGTCCTTAATATTATGGGACCATGGCTAAGGGACATTCCCTTTGGTATCTGCTGTGATGAGGGGACAGCCTCTGTGCTGGCACCAGCACCAACAAAAACTCGAGGTCTCCATAGCCTGTTTGACTCTGGCTGGATGTCACTACTCCCGGGGACATCTGCCAGTAAGAAGGAGGCATGATCCACCTATGTCCGTCACGAAGGCCAGAACACACCTTACACATAGGCTTTTCTCTTTCCACTGTCTGGAGCAACCATCTGCTACAGCTTCATGAATGTTTAAGACTAGTGTGATTTAAAAGAGGCCCTTGGGGTTTTTTTAATGAGTCGTGGAAAAAATGAAATCGTGATGATGGACGTGCCACTGTAGTCATGCTTATTGCACTGTACCATTCTTTCCTCAAAACAGTATGCAAATTCTTCAGTGGGTTTTACTGGGATCTGATGTAGGTTGTTGTGCTCTGATGTTTAGGGAAATTCCCAAATTAAAATTATTCCAGTACCAGTTTCATAATTCCATGAAAAGTTTCATAAAATGCCATTCATGTCACTCCCTGAAACCATCCTCATAATTGCAGAATATGTGGTTACAGTAGAAAGAGGAAATGGTTTGTTAAAATACATATTTTTAAAAGATATACGAATTATTGTAATGGCTAATTTACAATAATGCAAATATTGTAATTATTCTTGTTACATTGCATGTTTTATACATTGGTATACATATAATTAATAAATATAGTGTATATATAATGTATTAGGTACTCATCTGTTGGCCTGACCCGCTTTTGAGGGAGGTGCATTGGCTTCTGGGAGTCTGGGTCAAGAATGTTACTGAGAAGGTGCCAAGCCTGATCAAACCCACAGATTATTACCCACAGTTAATGCTCCACGAGGAAGCTGATAATATAGCTGACAGCGTCTCCCCTTCTAAGACAGGCTGAGAAAGATGGGGCTGTTCAGCCTGGAGAAAAGAAGTTTGCATGGAGACCTCATAGCGGCCTTCCAGTATCAGAAGGGGGCCTACAAGGAAGCTGGAGAGGGGACTCTTGGTCGGGGCTGTAGTGACAGGACAGGGAATAATGGGTCCAATTTGAAAGAGGGCAAATTCAGGTTAAATATTAGAATTAATTTTTCTTATATGAGGGTGGTGAGGCACTGGAACAGGTTGCCCAGAGAAGCTGTGGATGTCCCAACCCTGGCAGTGTTCAAAGCCATGTTGCATAAAGCCTTGAAAAACCTGGTCTGGTGAGAGGTGTCCCTGCCCATGGCAGTGGGGGTTGGGACTAAATGATCTTTAAGGTCCATTTTAACCACTTAACTTTCTATGACTTTACAATATAATAAGATCTCTGATTAGAAAATACCTGGAAAATACCCGGAGAGTTTGAAAAAGTGGTGGCCATTCTGCTTCTCTGCTGGTGTTGTGGTCCTGTAGGAGCAGAACTCAGCTGGAATAAGGGCACTAGGAAAAGGTCCTGCAAAAGCTCTGTGCAGACAGCACAGTCAAAGCACACACAGGACGCAGGTCAGGCATTGGAAACAGCAGAGGAACAGGGTCACGGCACCATGACTTTGCCACACAGGGAAATGTCTTTAGTACCAGCACACACCAAGTCCAGTATCTGCACGTGCTTCACATCCACGCACTGGGTGCCATTTTTGCACTGATGTGGCAGAGACTGTTCCTCTGACAAAGGCTGATCTGTCAAAGTCATGTCGCAGAAGGGCTATTCAAAAAGTCATATATTCACCAGACTAGAAAACTTATCTCAATGTATTGTGCCACTCTTCAAAACAGAGGGAAAAGCACTTTAAAACAAATTTTTGTGATCAAATGTTCAGACAATTTAAAAGGCATAAAATTTAGGACAGGAAAATTCGTGGAAAGAAATTCAATTACGAGTAGGAGAGTCTTGTAGTTGGAGTAGTCTGTCAAGTCAGTGTGTAACTGCAGCAATTAAGTATGTGACAAGATATCGAGCATTTTTAAAAATCCTTATAAAATAAGAGATCTTAACAAAAACAAAACACCAGGCAGAAATCAGGGGTTTTTTTCCTCAGATTAACCTGTGGTTTTATTTCACTACTGCTTTCTTCAACTAATTGCAGAATTCATCACCACATAACTTGCTTTCATTTTCTTTTATGAGCATGTTTTTCCTTGCCCCAAGTAAAACAGGATATCCATCTTTCAGAATTTCTGCCCTACCTTTTGCAATACCATTCATTTGTACATGGTAAGAGCAAAAGCATTTAGCAAATCCCACTGTGGTTAAAGGAAATTTGCAGCTTTACTATCGCAATAGAATAAAGCTTTTGTTGAACTACAAGATTGACTAATGCGGGACACTTCCTACTTCCCCTTACTTTGATGTCATCTGTTTAAAAGATGAGCAGCAGAAATAATAACTGTATTTTGCTGTTTATTTTTCTACTTTGCCATGACACTGAGTTTTAATGGGAAGAGATTTTAAGAGCACGCAAACCTGTTGGAGGTTCCCCTTTGAATACCCTGCTATCAGGCAGACTATCCCAGTGCCAACCGTGCAAAGAAAAGGATCTGTCTTCACTCTGTTATGGTGAATAGCAATTTTCCTTTTAAAACAAATTTCTGACAATTAAGTGTCTGTGCTGCATTGTCATTGGTAACAAAAACTAACTAAAAATTATGATGAGATTGAAAAATAAACTGGTTTTGTTAAGATTTTTTTAATTACAGGTAACGTGCTATGACAAGAAGAGTATACATGATAATTTCTTAATAATTTGCTCTCCAAAACTTTCATTTTACTTTGAAATGAAAGGAGTCACCAAAAGAGAACTATAGGGCCTGTTCGTTCTAGGAAAATACATGGTGATGAGACAGTAACCAGGGAAGTAAAGACTGATGCTGCAAAGTGAAAGTTGAGTAATTATGACTTTTTGAGCTAGATTGTTTCTGCTTTTACAGTCTTCTGTTTCCCAGCTTTTCAGCTTCACTAGCTGGTTAACTTTTGGACTCAAAGAAAAGATGAAAGATCTTGGCCAAGGAACCAACCTCTCTGTCCCTTCAGTACGAGACCTTGCAAAGCCTGGTCTCAGAGTCACCCAAGACATCTTGCACTAAGTGGGGAAAATCTTGGCCAACCTGCTTGATAGGGTTAAGGTAGGAAATGAAAAAAAAAAGAAGATGAATGGAAATATACATTAAAAAGGAAATGAAAACCAGTATTACTGCTGTTTTAAAAAAAGAGCTGCCAACTGTTTTGAAATAATTTTCTTTACTTGAAATGGGATTCTGGTTCAAGTGAAATCACTTGCGTATGTGCCCTTTTAAAAGTATTTTGTAGACATGCTATCAAGGTTCATCCACATCAAGACCATGTCTACTCTCTGTGGTGAGTATTACATACCACTTAAAGAAAGGTGGGTTAGAAGTGTATCAGCAGGCCTGAGTGATACTGGCTCCTCCTGGGTTTATACATCGTGAGGTTGCCTTTATTTGCAGGATATGAGCTGTTTTCTCCAGTGGATTCTCACCTCCTGCATAGTGCAGGATGAGTACTGCTCAGGGGAGGGATCAGCTGCTCAGCCCTCTCACTGTGTGTTCAACAGCTGATCTCTCTCTCACCTACTGCCATCTGTGTCTCTCCTGAAATTTTCTACACCTGAAATGGTGGAGAGGTACTAACCACAACAGGATTTCTACCACAGCCTTCTAAAACCTCACAAGTATTAATTTTTATAAGGGAAATTATGGCATTAATATCATTCCCATGAAAAACTTAAGAGTTTTTCCTGGGGCTTTACATAGACTGAACCAAAAAATAGGAACATTTTTCATAAAATGTTCAATTCTTTTAATTCAGTAAAGTTGCCTCATTTGGGAAATCAAATGTTTTCGAGACAGCTTCAGCTACACAAATAAATTAATGGTAGAGGAATCAGGTCTTCCTCCCTTCTGATACTGTCTCCATTCCTTCATATATCACAGTTTCTTCATAAAGATGCTGAGCACTGCAATGACTTCAGCTCTAGGTGTCTGGAAAATGAAAACCACCACTGCTGTTTTAGCTTCTAAAGCCTGGCTATTATCAGTGCCATACAGGGGCTCCATAGATAAAACACTGCCAGTGGTTCACCTTCTTTACTACAGAAGGTAACAAAAGGACCATGCCTAAATCCTTCCTTACTGGCGATAACTTCCAGGAAAACCTTCCAAGGGAAAAAAGTCCTTGAGGAAAAATAGGAATTAATGTGCCTTTACAAGTTCACCAAACTAGTCTTTCATTTATTTTTCATTTTGAGCTAAGCATGTGTCTCAGTATTAGATTTAGGGTTCAGTAAGGAGGAGGGTCATTTTGAACATCTCCTTTATATCTTAAACCTTGGACGCCAGCTGCTCTACCCTTAATATATAGTGTATAAATGGTACGTAAATGATTATAAAATACTTCAGGGAAAACAATGTCTTAAAATGCTCAAAGGACTAATCCTAAATAAGAAGAAAAAAAAAATTAAAAAATTAAAAGTTTTTTTTTCAAGAATGTTGCATTGTTTTTAAAAGGATCAAGACCATTCTGCAGAAGCAAATCAACCTTTGGGGAAATCTCTTCCAGTAAAGGTGGTTACACCACCACAAAATTTTCAAAAAATGTCCCCTCAGAGTTCATTCCAAATCCGCTTCTTCCTTTTTGCATGTAATTTCCAGCAGTGAATAAAGCCCTGAAGATAAATAAACTTAATTGTTTTTGCATGCCCCCACCATAGTGTCTGACTTGTGTCAAGTGAGAGTCACTCTGCTGACGCACCTCTCACCAGCCAGCTCTACAGTAGAGTGGTGGCTCCCCTGCCCGCATTTCGCTTTCCCTCTCCACTTGGCAGAGGTACGAGTGTGGGATTTCACAGGCTCGTCTGCCAACTTTGTAAGGAGAGATGTGTCCAACTACTATTGGTTACTTTCAATTTGTAAGGGCTAAAATAACATTATTTGAAGCTTCAGACGAATACCAGGAAGGGAAAAAAACCCTCTGCTGTTGATTTACTGGAACACACTATCATCGAGACTTGAAGGGAGGGAATTTGAAAGGAACAAATTGCATGGATTGCACAAGCTATTAATTTTACAATTTGGTGAACAAGCCCGATAACGCATGCCCTAATGTGAGAACGTAGGTAGCAAGCACCACAATTCACAGCCGTCACGTCAGTCTTAGACTGATCTTTGCACAACTTCCCAGACTAAATAGCTACTAGACTTTCTCAAAAGGCACCTGAATTCACCCGTTCTTCTCTGCCTGTTGCTTCCAAAGTAATTTCCTTAACAGAGTCAGAACATAGCTAGTCTAGTAAGAATTTTAGGGATTAAACTGAAGATCATTACAGTATATCTAAATCGGCTATTAATATTACACAAACCCTAAGAGACACACAAAACCTTTTTCAAAATATGAACTGCAGGTTGCATTTCCTATATACGTATCATACTTCCTTAGCATAGCATATCAGCCAGAGTATCTTATTCAAGCGTCCTCATAGGATTTTTGTTGTTGCTGGAGCAGAAAGACAAATAACAGGTTTATTAAACAGTGAACCTAATGTTGAACTACAAAGCAAGACTTTGCAGAAAGACTAAATGTCAGATGTGTACTTCTTGCTCATGAAAATCAGCAGCCAGAGAACTCCCAAGATGTTAAAGCAAATTTATAGAATAAAGACTCTTTCTAAAAACATACCAGGCAAGTTTTGTAGCAATATTGTGCAAGATACAGAATAAAAATAACTCATAAATACCTTAAGGTAAGGAAAATGTTTCAACCATTTTTGTCAACTATGAGTTCTGCTATTTAAATAGGACTCTGAAAATTTTCTTTATTCTTAGTACTTCCTAGGAAGTTATCAGTCGGCAGTAAGAGAGGATCTCATGTAAGTTTGACAAAAACTTCTTGGCATAAGACTACTGATTAAGTGCTAGAAAAGTAGTAGAAGTTCATGTTGCTATTTTTAAAACTTTCCTCTGTTGATCCAAAAAACCCACGCCATTCCTAAGAAATGCAAAATGTTCTGAAAAACTGATAAATATATATTTTTTTAAGTTTTGCTCCAAGCAGTTTTCCTCTGCCATAAAAATGACTAATTTTTCAAATTAACTAACTAATTTGTTATATAACTTGTTTTTGCACTGTATCAGAGACCATTTTATGTTCCTTGTACTCCAGACGGTCCTAAAAGGCTACCTAGCATAACTCTGGTACCCTTAAAACACTCAGCACCTTGCAGATGCTTTATTGTTTGCCCAGACTGGGGCTGTAACCCCAAGCATTTCACCCGCTGCTGCCTTTTACAGCCTCCCCTCCCATCCCAGCCCCACTGCCGCCACCTCCCCCAGCTTCCCGTGCCGTTCTCTCAGGCCAGAACCGTTGCAGAGTCCAGTCGTGGGAATATCTCACGGCTGTCCTCCAGAAAATTCGCCTGCCTTCCCAAGAGATGTAGCATCAGCAAGACATTCTGGAGAAAATACACATTTGGTGGGGAAACGGAAACTGAGCTGCGAAACAAGAACCATTTGCCCAGCTCTGTAGCAGAGGAATAAGTTAAATCCATGGAGGCCATACGTGAAGATGACTGCTGGTCTTGGCAGCCTCTCTGCATGGCAGTCAGTCTTCCACAGACAGTTTAGTCTTCAGCGCATTTCCTACCCCTGTATTTTGTATTGAAAGGCAATACAAAATTCTGTTAGTACCAAAGATCGTCTGCAAATCCCAGCAAAGAGGACGTTGTCATGTGCTCCTCCATTCCCTGCCCGATGGAAAGACTACATACAGTACTGACATTCTGTTCTAGCAGCACTTTTTTAAACATAAGATGTAGGGCAAGGGTCAGACCTTATCTGCAACAAGTTTGGAATTTTAGATAGCTATATCCTGCTACACCTAAGCTTTTCAACCAATCATTGCAATACTGAGTTTAGGAAAAGTGTTCAATTAACTCTACATATTTCTAGGGAAGTTTTGCACTTCTTACTGAATCTTATTCTATCAAGAACATATTGCCAGAAGATGCTCAAGAGAGCTACTTCATGCAATTACCTCACTCATTATATTTACTGCAAAAATCCTGGTGGAATCCTTTTTGCTACCAAAATTTTCCTCTCAAAATACCTTCAGTTTCCAGTAACTTCCATTCCCGGAGCCTCCAATATAAAGACTGGCAGGTTTTTACCCTTGCTAGGTAAAGGTCAAAGAGAGTCAGTCTGCTCCACTCTTGGCCAGCCCACAGATTAGGATGTGAACATGTAGGTTCTCAGCCCCCTTATTTCCCTGTAAAAAGTGCTGAACTACCCTTTCAGAACAGGCAGCATGCTTACAGCTGACTAATATTGTATTCCATGTTGCAAATGTGATAATGCTATTATTTTTTCCACACTCAGCCCAAGAGTGATCCTTGTACTATTTTATCTCATTATAATGGAATAGTTTGGCAACAATATCACTCACTAGCTGTCAATAGGTTTTGGTTTTTCTCCTTCTAAAGAGAGGAGACATTTTTCAATTGTCCGTTTTCGAAAAGCTGTGGAGTTTGGTGGGCTTTTGCCAAAGAAATGGATGAGTCAGGCTTCCAGCAGATAGTACATGCAGATCTCCTAGAAGTGCATTAAGCTTTTCCTGGAAAATAGCTCTGACTTCACAGCCTAGGATAGCCAGTGTGGCCCCGGCAGAACAGGCATTAGCACAAGAATCATGGTGGAACAACAGGTAGCTCCACACAGATGTCGCTGTTACATCAGTGTTTGGGGCAGTATAAGAGAGGATCAAGGTAGAGTCAGAATACAACTGGATTGTTCAGCCCAATTACAAGCTAAAATCCAGAGTCCAGAGAACAAAACAAAGCTGGTGAAGGGTCTGGAGCACAAGTCTTACGAGAAGTGACTGAGGGACCTGGGGTTGTTTAGCCTGGAGAAAAGGAAGCTCAGGGGAGACCTTATCACTGTCTACAACTCCCTGAAAGGAGGTTGGAGCCAGATAAGGGTCAGTCTCTTCACCCAGGCAACCAGTGACAAGAGGAGAGGACACAGTCTTAAGCTGCACCAGAGGAGATTTTGGCTGGACACCAGGAAGAATTTCTTCACAGAAAGAGTGATTGGGCATTGGAATGGGCTGCTCAGGGAGGTGGTGAAGTCACTGTCCCTGGAGGAGTTTCAGGAAAGACTGGATTTGGCACTCAGTGCCATGGTCTAGTTGGCACGGTGGTGTTTGGTCATAGGCTGAACTCGATGACCTCAGAAGTCTTTTCCAACCTGATTGATTCTATGGTTCACACACACATATTCCCCTGCTTTCTGTATTGCCCCTTAGGGCACAGCCCAGAGAAATGTAGTAGGTCAGAGAGAAAGTTCAGAGCATCCACTGCCTCTGTAAACCTTTGTCAAACAAAGAGAGACTATTTGCTGCAATTTGATTCTGGCATACAAGAAAGAGAAGATTGGAAAAAAGTGCACAAAAAAGGGACTAAGGTAACCAGTGAACATTATTAAGGAGCATTTTCATGTCTTTGAGAATTAGATGGAATGAGGACACCAGGAATGCTTGGTAGCCTTTCCAGGCCCTGTGCTACCTTGGTCCGTGACTTGCTCCACTAAAACTCTGATGGAGCAACTTATTCACTCCCTAACTTCTCACTAATCATCTGCCTTCTGCGTGCCAAACTAGCCAGCTACCCTCAATGTCTGCTGCAGTAAGTAGAAATACCTGAGTTTAATCTGTTCTAGAGAAACACCGTAACACATTCAGAAGTGGAAAGACTTTCTTGTTGGGGGATCCAGTGACCCAGTAATATAATGCTTCTGCTCTACCATCATTTCCAGAAAAGTCTTCAAAGGCACCTTTTCTAGAAGAGTGAAGTAAAAATGTCTTTTCTGTGAGGGTGACTCCAGTATAATTCAGGAGGTTATTGAAAACACAGTTTCTGAGGGGTAGGATTCACTGAATGAGATGCCATGAAATTTTCAAAACTGAAATCCGGATTGCCAGAGTTGTGCTCTTTGACATAATTAATCTAATACAAAACCTTGATTCATGATGGTTGGTTACTGTTTAAGATTACCATCTTAAGGGCACTGAGACACAGCCCCCATCACTACTGAAAAACAAACAAAGTGGTCAAACAGGGAGACATTGCAAGGGCACACATATTTCAGACCACTGCAGAAAAAGTGCATCCTAATTCGGAAGAGATGTTGGTGCATGCAATTTGGTTTTCCTTTTAACTGATATTAAGTTAAATATTTATAAAAGATTTAGTGACAGGGTCCTTTCCTCCAGCTGGGAAGCTGCAGTGCTTAGAAGCTGTGATCTCACTGATTCCAAGGAAATACAGCGACAGCATCAACAGCCAAAGAGATGGCAGTGAGCCAGGCCAGTTTCACTCCTGAAATTTCTCCTGCTGGTGTATGCAGAGCTGTCAAAACCCTCGGTGAGTTTCATTGAGAATTGGGGAAATTTTACACCACTTTCCAGTGATGGGGTACAAGCACCTTCCATTATCTCCTTAGAATACGCCTTAGTAAATTGATTTTTCAATTAATCCTTGAAGAAGGTTTTCTTGGTAAGAATTATCCATTAAGGACAGAAATGTTAATGTTTCAGCAACAAAGACCAGCAGTGTGACACAAGGCCAGTTTAAGCTGGGGTAATTTTCTTCACAGTGGCTGCTATGGGGCTGTGCTTTGGATTTGTGCTGAACACAGGGTTGATAATATTGAGATGTTTTTGTTATTGCTGAGCAGGGCTTACACAGAGCCAAGGCCTTTTCTGCTTTTCATACTGCCATGCTGGTGTGGGGACTGGAGGTGCGTGGGAAACTGGGAGGAGACACAGCCAGGACAGGCGACCCCAACAGACCAAAGGGATATTCCAGACCATGTGACATCATGCTCAGTGTGTAACGTGGGGGGAAGAAGGAGGAAGGAGGGACATTTGGGGTGATGGTGTTTGTCTTCCTAAGTAACTGTTAGATGTGATGGGCCGTGCTCTCCCGGGGATGGCTGAACACCTGCCTGCCCATGGGCAGCAGTGAATTAATTCCTTGTTTTGCTTTGCTCGTGTGCGCAGCTTTTGCTTTCCCTATTAAACTGTCTTTATCTAAACCCATGGATTTTCTGGGTTTTATACTTCTGGTTGTCTTCCTGATCCCAGTGGTGGGAAAATGAGGGAGCAGCTGTGTGGGGCTTGGCTGCTGGCAGGGGTGACACCACAACAGTCACCCAGTGCTAAAACTCAGCACTCCTGCACATACAGGGAAATTAGAAAAGATGACAGCTTTGGGGAAAATATGAAGAAATAAAAAAACTTTCCTAGCTGAAAGGCCCAAAGCCCCAAAACCAGCCTAAAAAGCTGTGGTTACATTGTGTGGTACATGGTAATTAGATAAGAGGGAAGCTGGAAGTGATTCTGGGATGAAGCAATCACCCACACTTATGGGAAACAGCCATGTTCCATGTTCTTCCAAACACACCCAAAACACTTGTAGGGTCTTGTCCAGTTTTGCCTGGTGTCTGTAACCCTGTTACATTGCGGCAAAAAGAACCATTGTCAAAAATAAAATAGAAGAAAGATTAGACTCACAGTGATAGACTGCTGAATGCATAACCATAGAGAGGAATGTGATGGTGCTTGTCAGCTGTAGTATAGGCTAAAATATTTTCCAATTGTAATTTGTGTAACTTCTTTCAAGAGAGTGCCATCTACACTTCTGCTCTAGCCTGCAAGACCTGGAAGCTTATTAAAATCCCAGTAGTTAGAGATACATTCTATGTTATCAGAGAAAATTCACAAAGATGAGGATCTTTTAAAAGCTGTAGGGAGCAAGTGTGGCTTGTAGCAAACCATGAAGCTGGGAGAATGGAGCATAATATTCAGTCCCAAACAGATAGATATGACAAAATATCTATCACAGTTCTCATGTGTTTAGTCTCCAAACACCTGTTGGTCAGTTATAACAGAGTGCTGTGAATATTAAGAATAGTGTTTTTGTGGAGTCCAGTTTTAATGAGTCCTGCTCTGGGTGATGTTGAGAAAAGCCTGCTATGTAATTGCAATGTGCTCTTCTGCTTTTCTGATTAGAACTGTCTGGGCTCTTTTTTAGCCTATGTTACCAGAGCAAAATCTGCATGTTTGCATTCAGCAGAGTCATCAAGGGTATGGTTATTTCTTTAAGAAACCCTGGTCATTGAAATGCCATCTCTAGAAAACAGTCAGTGAATTACCCTTGGGTTCAGGGTCATTGGTCATTGCATTTTATGATTAGGCATAAGACTTTCTTACCTTCAATTCTAACATCAGACATAAGAATTTAAATTGTCACATGGTTTGAATTATCAGCAAAGACATGTGCCTACAAAACATCAGTTAAATATTTTTGATGATGCATCTAACTGGTAATGTGGGCATTTGAAATTAGCATTTGGTCTCAAGAATTTTCATGTGGGCTTTGACACTAATTAATTTTGTGTCTTTGGACAAGAGAGATTGCATTTTCAATTCCCTGCCTGTACAATGAAGGGACCAGCAGTAGTTAACCTACTAGAGACTGCCAGTTTGATTAATTATTGTAATATCACTACAGCTAACAGCCATAGAGTCAGCCAGGCATCACTGTTTCTTCACAGAGGGGAAGTTCATCACGATCTCCTTCACAGAAAAAGGAAGTAGGAGAGGACTCTGCACAATCCTGGAAAGCTGTGAGCAATGGCTTTTGCGCTTGGTCAGGGAGGATTCACTGCTGTATTCTCTTGGCATTTTCCCTTTAGCAGGCTTGATGTTATATTCTCTAGCCATGGCTCTCAAGAGGCACTGAACACCTTTGGGTGAGTTATTTGGTGAGTCATCTTCAGCCTGTGGAAAATCAGATCATAGAGCTTAGGAAACTGGGAAGGGATTTAAGGGGATAACATTATCTTTTTTCTCTTCACTGGATTCCCAGGAAATACAGTGAGATTCTCCAGCATTTTAGCCAGCTGCAAGCCTTTTTATTTTCTCTGTTTCATTCTCAGCAGGTACTTCTGGTTTCTGGCCAAGGGATGGACATTCTTATTCACTTTTTCCTCTGAAACAGAACGAAGTATATGCAAAGTAATGAGATTGAAACCACGTCAATCACTTTCAGGGAGATTGAGCAAAGTTTCCTGAAATCTAACAGGATGTGAAAGCAGCAGCAGCACTTTCAGCAGAACTATGCAAGCCTCTGCAGCAGCAGCAGCAGCACATCTTGCTGAAATACCAGGCTACCTGGGGAACTTCTGTGTGTTGATGCAACACACCTCTTCCAGTGACACCTTACACTAGTTCATTGCTTTGAAGTTGTTACTTCTTGAGGTTTATTGAGTGGCCGATCCCAAGTGGTTCCCCAGGGCTCAGTGTTGGGACAAGCCCTGTTCCATATCTTTATCAGTGATCTGGATGAGAGGATTGAGTGCACCCTCAGCAAGCTCACAGACACCAAGCTGGGCAGAAGTGTTGATCTGCTGGAGAGTAGGATGGCTCTGCATGGGGATCTGGACAGGCTGGATCAATGGGCCAAGGCCAAGGGTATGACATGTAACAGGGTGAAGTGCTGAGTCCTGGACTTGGGTCACAGCAACCCCAGACAGTGCTACAGGCTGGGGGAAGAGAGGCTGGAAAGTGGCCCAGCAGAAAAGGACCTGGTGGTGCTGGTTGACAGTGGCTGAACATGTGCTGTCAGTGTGCCCAGGTGGCCAAGAAGGACAATGGCAGCTTGGACTGTAACAGCCATAGTGTGGCAAGCGGGAGCAGCACAGGGGTTGTCCGCCTATACCCGGCACTGGTGAGGCCATACCTCAAATCCTGTGTTCAGCTGTGGACTCCTTTCTACAAGAAAGACATTGAGGTGCTGGAGCTTGTCCAGAGAAGGGCAACAGAGCTGGTGAAGGGTCTGGAGCACAAGTCTTATGAGGAGAGACTGGGGGACCTGGGGCTGTTTAGCCTGGACACTCGGAGACTCAGGGTGACTGTATGGCTCTCTACAACTGCCTGAAAGGAGGTTGAAGCAAGGTAAGTGTTGGTCTCTTCCCCCAGGTAACAAGTGACGAGACAAGAGGAAATAGCCTCAAGTTGCTCCAGGTGAGGTTTAGATCGGACATTAGGAAATATTTCTTCACCAAAAAGGCTATGAGGCATTGGAACAGGTTGCGCAGGGAAGTGGTTGAGTCACCACACTTGGTGGTATTTTAAAGACGTGTAGATGTGGCACTTGGGGACATATTTAGTGGTGGACTTGGCAGCTGAGTTAACCCTTGGACTTGATGATCATGAAGGTCTTTTCCAACCTAAATGATTCTATATTTCTTTGATGCTCTGACACCCAATGTTTGGCAATGTAGTCTAAAGTGGAAAAAAAATTTCATCTGTTTGTGTTTCTGTTCATATTTAGGATATTTGGAAATTTCACAACAATTGCCAAATTTCATTCACATTTCCCTCACCTTCCTCTCCTAACCTTACAGCAGACCTCAGATAGAGTGGATTCAGCTCACACCCAGATATCCATTCATCTTAACTTTCTGTTGGTAGCAGTCTTGTGACAGCTGTTCCTTGTGTCAGAACCAACCAGCTGGAGAGAGCAGGGGGATATGACAAAAGGGCCATTGTGACACCAGGTTTGTACAAAGGAAATTAAGGAATATGTTTCAAATACAGTTAAATTGTGATACCTCTCCAGCTTTCATACAAACACTTTTCCCTGTTATTTCCTACTTGTACTGCTCTGCATTTTTAAAATTTTTAATCAAGCCCTGGTTACAGGTCTCTAACTGAGAGCAACTTTGCCTTCTATCTCCCGTGTCAGAAATGACAACACCTTCCACAAACACAGGCCTCCAGTCTGAAACATTTAGCCAAGCTGTGGTACCTTTGTGTGCCTCATAAATACTGATGTTCTGTGGCTTTAGCTATGTTATCTTATTACAGGAGAGCTCACAGATTTCACTGGATGGAGTCTCCACAGGATCTTATCCAAAAAAATATAAAAACCCAACATTTTGCTCTCTGAAACACGTGATAAATAGAACAATAAATCACTGACCCATATTGGCACCTGGTTTATTAAAGCAGGATTTGAACCTCATAGTTTACTTTTGGACCCAACCTGCTTCGGCACACACTGTTTGCTGTTGGTGAAAACAGGTGCTTCCAGCTCCGTGACTTGTGAGGTCGGTGTGCTCCTCAGTGGCTCAAGTGAGGTCAGCCCAGAGATGTCGAATCCAAAAGGTTTCAAAACACTCGAGTGAGAAAACAAACACAGCTCAGGACCTGGATTCCTATCCTGGCTCAGCCAGGGCTGGGTTGCAGATTCTGGAAAGCTTATCCACTGATGCCAAGAATGATTTAGCCAGTGACAGTGTGTGGAAACTGGCTGTGCAAGCTGTTGCAACATACAGTAAGAGCTGTAAAGGCAGCAGGAGTATTACAAGCACTGTGCTGCCACAGCAGTTTGTGCCAAAGAAAAACCTCATAAAGAGCATTTACAGACATTCTCTGTCAGAAGTTGGTTAATAAGATGGATAGTAAATGGGATAAGCGGCGATTCCCTAAGACAGCTGTGGTTATTCCCATACTCCAGAGATAAAGCAAGGTGTGAGCAGTAGCCAGGAAAAAGGGAGAAGTGATATGAAAAGGAGAAAGATCTGCTTTTTCCATGACCCAGGCACTTTCCTCAGGGCAGCAGAGAGCAGAAATCAGCAGATTTGCTCTTAGAGAAGGGATTAATCACAAGGGGAAAATGCCTTGTCATACTGTGACTCAGCAGAAAATGTTACTTGCGTGGAAGCAGCTGGAGGACACAGCCGGGACACAGCAGTGAGTCAGGAAAATCTGGGCTTTGAGCTGCTGTCTTCACCCTTCCTTCTCGCCTTCATTTAGCAATCTGAGAATCTAGGTATATGGTGATTGCTTTTAAAGAGATACCTCATTTTCTTGTGTAGCTGAGTGGGCTTTAGGTTGCACAGGAGAAATGGAAGTACAGATGACATTGTTGCCTTTTTTGTGAAGTGCGTTTTGGCACTGATCTTTTTATGGCAGCTTCTGTGGCATGGTGCGAAGTGAAACACAATTGTGAACCACAGACGAGCCCTCTAACATGTACCATAGTTTAAATTCATGGTAACACAGACCTGGATCACCAGCTTTTCCACAGGACAAAAAGAAAATGTGAGGAAAGAAATCTGCCACCACAGCCTTATACTCTGGTGTATTAGGGGAAGATCCCTCCAAAAAGAGGATATACCCTTTCATAATTCATGTTATCTTTTCAGAGAAATAGAGCAAGGGCACTGGAGCAGTGGAGCTTCCAAGATGATTGCTAATTTGACTTTCCACCTCATGGAGTATAAAAAAGACAGGAAAAAGATTCATCCCCAAGAAAGACGTTGTGAGGATAGGATGCTATCCAAATGCTCCCTACCATGTGATTCCCTTAAGTGGTGCTGCGGAGCAATGAATGGTACCTGAGTACCAACTCATAACATGAGTTAAAGGAGTTTTTCAGAATTGTAGCCTGTCCTACTCATGTTTTAGAAAATGTTAATTTTCCCAAACTCTTTGGATGAACCTACAGAGTGTTTTTGTTCTCATTGTTTGATGTTACACAACAGTCTGAAGACCCCAACCAGAAGCCAATGTCACATCTCTAACTCACTGTGAAGTTACATAACTCACCAGAACTTCCACCCCCCCCTACTCCCCACCCTGATTTTATAACTCAAGATACAGACAATAGGCAGCAGGTAAATAGGAAAGGGAACCTAAGCAAAATAAACAGCCTAAATAAAATTTAAATATAATTAAATAGCAGAAAGGGAGGCAAGTGTGATTACATGACCTAGTCACAGCAGACACCTGGGTAATTGCAAGCTGTTTCTGGATCCTTTGTGTGACAGGCAGCATGAAAAGATAGGATTTGGTGAAGACAAAATGATATTGTCATGCATTTAAAATAGTGTAATATGCAAAAACTGTGAGGTCTCTTATTTTCTGGATGTATTCATGGATTTACTGCAAGTCCATGAAACTCAAGCTGAGATCTACAATGTTATTTTCATCAGTCATGGTGAACGATCACTTTCCTTGTTGCTGTATTTCTCTTTCAAGCCTCATTGCTCAGCACTCTGGCATTTTCTGAAATTAAAATGGGAAATCCTGGTTGGTTTTTCTCCTGAAATTTCTGCTGACAAACCCTGGCAACGTCTTAGAACACCCTGTTGGTGTTGGGCCACTGACAAACGATGAGCCAAGAAACTGTCTGTGGGAAGCGTCAGCAGTCCTTACAGATGAAATTACAGGACTGAGTTAAATTCAACTTTGCAAGCATTAGGCATGCATACTCATAGATGTAGCTAAGGCAGGCTCCTGGCTCAGGTCCTGGTTTCTAATCTGCCTGAGCAATACAGTTTCCAACCGAGACTGCCAGAGGTCATCCAAGGACCACCATGACTTCACTGGTGTCTCTCCTGGGGACAGCTGTGCACGCAAGCTCAAAGCTGCACGTAGCTTCTCTTACGAGTCTGCTCTGAAAAGTAACCCCCTCTTCAGCGCTAGTTACAACACAGGTCACAGCCTACCATGTGTTAAGGAAAGATCTATGCCAAAACAAAAGAGTATGGCAGTAATCCTTCCAGTACCACATTGCTTATTCCCTATTCATCATCTTTCCCCGCTCTTTTGCTTCCTCTCCAGCAGTAGTACAGGCACAAAGCAGACCTGCAAACTGTTTCCTCTGAAATCTATACCTCACCATGTGTTTCTCTTTGTTGGGGGCTTACTGTTGGTTGAACACACATCAAAATTCAGTCTAAGAAAAATTTAATAGACTATTCACCAGTCTACTGACTTACTTGCACTGCCATTCCTTTTCTTTGGTCCAAAGGTACAACACTGGGACCTGGACAGGCTGGATAGGTGGGCCGAGTCCAATAACACAAAGTTTAACAAGCCCAAGTGCCAAGTCCTGCACTTTGGCCATGACAACGCCCTGCAGGGCTACAGGCTGGGGACAGAGTGGCTGGACAGGGCCCAGGCAGAAAGGGACCTGGGGGTACTGGTCAACAGCTGACTGAACNGGCCAAAAAGGCCAATGGCACCTGGCCTGTATCAGGAATAGTGTGGCCAGCAGGACCAGGGAAGTCATTCTTCCCCTGTGCTCGGCCCTGGTGAGGCCCCACCTTGAGTGCTGTGCCCAGTTCTGGTTCCCTCAGTTTAGGGAGGACACTGAGATTCTTGAATGCATCCAGAGGAGGGAACAAGGCTGGTGAAGGGCTTGGGACACAAGCCCTGCGAGGAACGGCTGAGGGAGCTGGAGGTGTTTAGCCTGGAGAAAAGGAGACTCAGGGGTGACCTTATCACTCTCTACAACTCCCTGAAAGGTGGTTGTAGTCAAGTGGGGGTTGCTCTCTTCTCCCAGACAACCACTGACAGAAGGAGAGGACACAGTCTTCTGTACCAAGGGAAGATTAGGTTAGATGTTAGAAAGAAATTCTTCAGTGAAAGAGTGATTGCACACTGGATTCATCTGCCCAGGGAGGTGGTGCAGTCACTGTCCCTGGAGGTGCTTAAAAAAAGACTGAACTTGGCAATCTGTGCCATGGTTTAGTTGATGAGGAGGTGTTAGGTCATGGGTTGGACTAGATGACCTTAGAGGACCTTTCCAACCTAGTTCATTCTGTGATTGCTCCCCAAAACTTCAAAACAAACTGCAAGAAAATACCAAGGAAACAAAAAGCTCTGAACAACTCGACACAGACTTTTGTCTGACAGGTAGTATGAAATTCATGTCCCTGTGTAGTTCCTCTCTGTCATCTGAGGCTGGTGTATGTCATATATCATCAGAGGCTCACTGATGGCAGTGGCTATTTATAAATCCAGAAAAACATGCCAGAGGGGAAGAGAAGGCTGACAAGCCAACTCAGAGGCTTCTGGAGGATGATATGGAGGTGAGTGTATATGAGTTGTCCTGAATAGCTCTAGCCTTTTATTTCACATTTGGTGTGAGGGTCAAATCTTCGAGGTCTTTCCTAAGCATGAGAGCAATGCCTGTAGAATGAGGTTGTGGTCCAGCTGGGGAAGGAAACTGGCAAAAGGGCACAACAGCAAAGCAGCAGGTCATAATGCTCAGGTGTAAAAAAGACAGTGGTGAGTTTAGGCTCCCAGTCAGCTCCTGATCTTGCCCTGAGGGCAGATCACCCACACCCCTGGGCAAGAGTCTCACCTCCTCATCTGTGAAGTTTGTGAGACTGAGCCAAGGAGAGTGTTCTATCAAGACCAGGGCTCTTACTACCAGAGCTACCACATCAACCTGGGCATCAGCATGGAGAAGAGCAAAGGAAATGCCTTGTCTTCAGAAATCCAACCAAGACCAGTTGTAAAAACCATGGCAGACAGCCCCAAGGCTGTAATTTATGCTTTTGAAAATCTCTCCCTACTAGTTTACTAATTCTCAAACACACCAGGAACATTACTGAATGGAGAATCCCAGACTCCCTCACGCAACCAAAGACTCTGAATGGAGCCAAGAAGAATTATACTTTTCTTGAGATATTTTCAATTCTTGAACATTATGTAACTTTCATTTGTCCTTACCATGTATTAGTACTGTGAATGGCAGAAAGGGAAGAGAAACATTTGACATTTTACAGAGCAAAACCCAGATATACTAGACTAATGCCAGCAAAGATGTTTCCTCAGTTGAAGTAGGACCTGAGGCCCTTGCACATGCTTGACAGGATGTTTAACTTTGCTCTGACAGTAATGTTCCCCACGATTTCATTCTGAAATAAACCAGCACTTCTAACTGCCTTGTGTTTTCCTCCTTAGGCAATTTATCTTCAGGGAAAATGACACGCTGAGGGCAAGCATTTATTTGCAATTTCACTCATTTTAGAGCCTCATGAGCTGCCACGACTGTATTGAGGGTTCCAATATGTGTTATTAAAGCTATAACATCTTTGGAGTCCTTAAAGTGGACCGGACTTTCACTAATAGTAATACTACTGATAATTATAATAAAGAAGCAATAGTCAAGCCTTGTGTTCATAGATAGGAGTTTGAATAACAGCTAAATATGACCCAGTAAAGCAAACGTAGGAAATGAAAACCATATGATATATTTAGTGTCCTTGCTCCCTGGGATGTTTGTTTAATGCCTGGTGTGAGAATGGCAATACTGCTATTGTATTGTCCTGATAAGGCTCATGCTGTGAAACCACCAGCAGTACAGAACAGAAGTAGACAAATGGGATTAGCTAATTGAGTTCCCCTCCTTCAGAGGCTGGGAAATAAAGTAGAAAGGTGGTGAGTTTGCCTGAGGAGGGTCCAGTGGAGAGGGAAGCACAGAGGTGAGCATCCTCTCTCTCTTGCCATCTCTAGGCAGAATCACCCCTGACAGCCCCTTCGGTAGCACCACACACCCCGGCACCCAGGCTGGTGCAGCAGCCTGCACTTCCACTGCTGTTCTCTCCTAAGGCATGGGAGAGCGGGGGGTATTTTCTTTCCATCTTGGAGTAGTAGTAAAAAGAGCATTTCTTTATCTAACTTGCACGGTAGTTCCCAAATGTTATTTGCATCTTTAAATCCAAAGGAGAAGGCAATGAAATCCTTTTTCTAGGTAAGACCCATTCACTGCATGGCCTGAAGAGGGTTTTTTTGCAGAGTGAGGGTCAGAGGGATGTGTTTTTGCAACTCTAAGAACTCCCAGGAAATAGTTCCTGTAAACTTGCCTGAAATACTGAAAATGGATGAAAGAGAAAGCAGTTTAAACTGGGAAAGCTTTAGCTCCTCCACTTGCCAAGATCTTATTTTCTAAAATTACATAAGCAGCCAGGCCAAAATGAGAATAGGGTTTGGCTGAATTGTTTGACGCTGTTTTATCTTTTCTTTAAATTTCATTTTTAAAATATGTATTAACTTATATTTCATGCATATATATGTGTGTGTATGCATACATATGTATATATACACACATATATAAAAAATAAGAAAACTTGTTCTCTAAAACCATGTACATAAAAAACTAGTTAGTCTGTTTCAGTTTCTTGCTTTTTTAGGACTTAGGCCTGGAAATTGTTTTTTCTTTTGTTAGAAGACTTAGAAAGCAATTCACATTCCAAAAGCAGTTACAAGTTACAGCTTATCCTGTTCCTTTTTCGACAAAATATGAAGAATACGTTTTTAAGTGGCAAAAATAAGTTACCAGCACAAATCATTAATTGCCAGACAAGAGCCATAGGCTGGTAACATTATTGTGAAGTCTGTATAAAGGCTGCCATGAAAAATGCAGTATTATGTGGCTCATTTAGTTTACAGCTGTTCTGCATTCTTATCAAGCAGTATCCTGTGTCAAAGAATGACAGTTTTAATTTCCTTTGCTGGTTGCTCTGTTCAGATCACTTTGACGCAGATTATTGCTTTTACAAGAACATAGTCCAGCTGGAGGGCAAACGTATCTCCTAATAATTTTTCTTTTCTTTTTTTTTTCTGGTGTTCCTCTACTGTGTGCAGCAGCAGTGCAAAGCCAAATTGTATAACTTGGGTTTATAATAGCTAATTTGATATTTTTAGACATTCACATGTAAAGTTTGGTCCTTAAATTACAGGGCTGTAATTCTAGCTTAATTCAGAGAAAATGATTTCATGAGGTTATAAATGAACTGGTAACTAGATTAAGCAGTATCAAGAAAACATTTAAAGCATGGATACAATTTCAGTGACTCTTAGGCATATATTTCACCTACTGTGTGAATTTAATTGCTGTCTTGACCAAAGACTAACTGAAGCAGAAGTTTCCCTGACCTTGAGCCTAAGCTTCCAACCCAGGTAATTACATCGAAGCGACTGGTTCTTCTAACACCTGCCAACCAGAAATCAGGGCAAAAAAATCAGCATAATCTGACCAAGTAGCTGTAACACTCATTCAAACTTCCACACCTGGCAATGGCATCCTCAATTGGCCCTCTTTTACAAGGGGATTTTGGTAAAGAACTGGTTCTCTCTGTGCCATCTCAGACACAACAGTCCTGAAAAGGCCCTGTGCAGCCAAGTTCTAAAATCTACACTGTCCCCTGCCTTCTTGTGCAGGGAGAGTGTCCTGCATCCATCATGACTGACAGTGCTACCCCTGAGAAGTGCTTCCCTTTCCAAGGAAAAAGAAAGGACCAACCTGCCAGAGACCACTGGTGTTTTTCCAACGATGTTAATAAAGACTGTAATTTCTCCAATGTAAGCATGAGGCAACACAACAGAAGCATGAGATGACACAACGGAGAATTCTTCTGGCACTTGGGGTGATGTACCCATGTCCCTGCTGGGGTGCATGAGAAGGGAAGGTCCCAGCACTGTGTTCCAAACAGAGGCTGTGCATTCCAGTGGTGTGCCTAGGCTTGCTACACTGTGCCCTTGGCAAACTGTGAGTACCAGCTGTATTTGGCATAACTGGTCAGAAAACCAAAGAAAAGCTGTGCCAGTGCATGGCAAAGGTGGTAAATAGAGATCTAGTTCTGGGTAATTACAAGGTAGGATCCAAACTAGCCATCACTTGGTGCAGTAGATTGCCTCAATAGAATCAAAGAATCACAGAACCAATTTAGTTGGAAAAGGCCTTTGAGATCATCAAGTTCAGCCTATGACCAAATGCCACCTTGTCAACTAGACCATGACACTAAGCGTCAAATCCAGTCTTTCCCTAAACACCTTCAGGGATGGTGACTCCACCACCTTCCTGGGCAGGCTGTTCCAATGCCCAATCACTCCTTCTGTGAAGAAATTTGTCTTAATTTCCAACCTAAACCTCCCCTGGTGCAGTTTAAGACTGTCCCCTCCTCCTGTCACCGCTTGCCTGGGAGAAGAGGCGAACCCTCCTCTGGCTATAGCCTCCTTCCAGGCACTTGTGGAGAGCAGCAAGGTCTCCTGAGTGTCCTTTCCTCCAGGCTGAACAGCTCCAGCTCCCTCAGCCACTCCTCATAGGACTTGTGCTCCAGACCTTTCACCACCTCTGTGGCCCTTTTCTGGACAAACTCCAGCATCTCAATGTCCTTTCTGAGCTGAGGGGCTCAGAACTGAGTACAGCGTTCGAGGTATGGCCTGACCAGTGCCTAGTACAGAGGGACAATCCCTGCCCTGGTCCTGCTGGCCACTCTATTGCTGATCCAGGCCAGGCTGCCATTGGCCTTCTTGGCTACCTGAGCACACACTGGCTCTTGTTCAGCTGCTGTCAATCAGCACCTCCAGGTCCTTTTATGCTGGGCCACTTTCCAACCAGTCTGCCCCCAGCCAGTAATAACCTCATGCCCAGGATTTCGTGTTTCTTAGGAAGTTTGGCCAGGATTTTCTTGCTCTAATTTAGGTGCCAGAAACTTTACTAAATATCTAATGCTTCAAATTTGCCAGTGAATTGTGACTAAAACCATTCTCAGGCACTGAAGCTCATATTCACATTATTAAACTATCTCACCTTCCAAACCAGATTGAGTGCTCACAAACTGCCCCTTAGGAGTGGCCACAGATTGGTCTTAACCCCCAAACCATGCCCAAAATCTGTTTTGGAGAGTGATATTTGTCTTAACCTGAAGTAAGGACACGTATATTCTGGTAACACAGAGCTCTGAGTGTCCTTGTGCAGGGACACCCTCTGTCAGCCTCCAGCATCTTCACAAGTAGAGATACAGCCTGCCATTGGTTCATTTAATTCATTTTCTTTCCCTCAGTATTTAAATCTCTCCTTCTCCTGAGCAGTATTGACCTCTCCCAACAGTGAGTGAACATCAGGAGTACAACTGCCACCTGCAGAAGTTACCCCTGCTTGTCAGATGTGTTTGATGTCCATCCACCATGCAGCCCACAAGAGGCTGGTGATGCTGCCAATGACTGATTCTTCATATAGCTCTTGAACAAAACCTCTCCCTGTCCCTGTCGCATCTCTTCCAAACTGATCCACAGTCACTCCTTGTCCTTTTCTGGCTGCACACACACTAAGTTCAAACCAAGCGCCTCCCTCTCTCTTCTTCTCCCTAGTGCAGCAGCCATGACCCTTACCTCCTGAGATGGCACTGGTCTTTACAAGGCACTGGCAGTCAGGTCCAGCACTGGATTCAAGGTCCTGCAGAGGAGTCCTTGGCATCCTCGGGATAGTACAGCTTTCCTTTCACTGTGTTCTGGATGTGCTGCAGTAGCACTGCCTTCAAGTTGCATTGCATCCTCCACTGAGACAGACAAGCCACTGCCAGATTGTCCACCAGAAAATGTGGATCAGATAAGGGAAAGCCTTTGGGATTCAAAACAAGAGACAGGCACAGAAACCACGATCCAAAGAACTGAGTGACTGGCTGCTCCTAAAGCTGAAATGAGATATCAGAAGACATAGTAGCAAGGATGTATTCAAGAGGTGATTCTCACAGACCAGAGAGTTCAGAAGAGGATGCAGAGCAAATTTTCAGCCAGAATATCAATCCTACTAACTATAGCTGTGGTGAAAAAGACAGTGTGTCCTGACAGGAAACGTGCAATATAAAGACACTGTCCGAGGCAAACATCTGCAGCTGATGGAGGTTATTGCTTTTGAGACAGTTGCTGCTTTTTGACTATAGTGGAAAAGATAAACTTAAGTGTAAGAGAAGAGAAAGAAAATATCTGAGAATCCCTCTTCCATACAAGCACAGACACGTTTCGGTTTTCACTTGGCCTCTCTTGCCAAGCTATCACATTTCTCTGTTATCACTTCCTCGGGTACCAGGCAATACGACCAAAAGTGGGTGGTGTTTTCCCCAGAGTAACAAGATGCTTTCCCCGGAGTGACGTGATGCTTTCCCCAGAATGACACATCTTCCTTCAGCAAATGAGCAACTGCAGTCCTTGAGTCACCGGGGGGAAGCCTGCCCATCCACTGTTGTCTGCCTCTGGGCAATGAATACAGGGCACTTCCAAACAATTAGAAATGCTTTTTTCCCCCCGAGCAGGTTTTTGTTTCAATTCTCAGACCTGTGTCGCTGCCCACGGCTGTGCTGGGAGAGCAGGGCATCCGCCACCTCAGCACGCAGCCCCTGTGCAGGCTCACGCCCAGGGGATGTGTGCAGAGCAGGCTGAGAGCAGCAACGCTGGTGTGCGGACCGCCAGCAACCTGCTGAGCCACCCGCACCTGAGAGGCAGCACCTGCGGGGCACTGCGAGACAGAAACCCGTGCCCTGCCTCTCGGTGCCAGGCTGAAACAGTGCAAAATCAGAGAAAAGCTGCGGGGAGGGATGCAGAACCATACGTATCTTGCATGTACAGCTGTCCTGCACCTCACAGAGGTCAAGACTTGCTTGCCCATACAAGGAGAATTGCATCATGAGTCAATGGAGGTTTATACCTATATTTTGGGTCCAGAGCTTCGGGTAAGCTGAGCCTTAGTACCTCTTTAGCATCAGAAACAACAGTTGTAGCTTGTGGGCTTCCAAGCAAGGGTTCAGCGATGCAGCGAGGCAGGAGTCAGAGCGAGGAATGAATTATTTATTAAATTTACAATACCATTTATATCTTCTAGTACCATAAAGCAATTGAACAGTGCTCACACTTCTCCTAGGGTGATTGATCAAAATCTCAGACACTTACTTAGAAATGTTTTTTCCTAATATAATGTACACAAGGTCAGAAGATACCAGATAGGAATGCTATTTACAAAAACCCTATCTATTGTTTACATAGCTTACACAGCAAAGGAAAAGTTCTCACAGAATGAATGCAAGAAGAGAAAATATCCCTGCTAACAGCATTTCAGCATCCACAGTAGCCCAATCCAATTACCAAAAACATAAGAAATCTTTTCCTTTCAGATTAAAAAAAAAAAAGCAGTGAATAAAATATCATTTCACATGAAAATATCTTTTAAATTACTCATGTTTCCCCTTGTATGTTTATTTTTTTGCCTGCTACTTCAATGTTAAAAAAAAGTCATTAAAAAAAATATTTTCCTGGGCATCCAATTACAATATTTCCACTTAGTTCAGAAAAGTATCAGCCCAGTCCTTGTACATGTGTTTCTGTGTTAATAGTATGTCTAATGGACTAAAAGTCAAATCGCTCACATTTATTTCAGTGGAATGACACTGGTAGAAAACAGTTACAAACAAGAAATGGATTTTTCCTGCTGGTCTCAGGGATGGATGGGCCTGAAGAAACAATTGCCTCTTTGCTCTAGAGATGGCCCTACCAGCTGGCATAGGCTTACTGGGGAAGATGAGGAGTTAGGGAGAGAGGGCTGCATCAAAATGTTGTTGCTTACTCTGTCTAGACTAGAGTCCCATCTTTTGCAAGTGCTATAATTCCATGATGCAAAAATAAAGGCCAGGCCAATTTGCTTCCCCACTTCATCTCATTTTCTAAATGATTTAGGAGAGGCTGAACTATTGGACCTACCAAGGAAATTCAATTTTGCAGAACTCTTTAGCAAATCTGGGCATGTCCTGACCTCACCTCTCTCCTTCTTCCCTTTAATTCTTTTTTGATTCTTTCCTTTTCCCTCCACTCTTTTTCTATATCCTAGTTCTGCTTTTCCACCCACTCCTTCTCTATATCTGAATTCTGCCTCAGCTGTAACTTTTTAATTGAAAAATTAGATTTTTTTGCATCTCCCATCACCTGTTTTTTTAAAATTATTTGCCCATTCTCTTCTCTCCAGTAAAATACCATGAATCTTGTGGAAACTATACTGAGGACATAAGTGATAAAGACAAGCAATAAATAATTTGCCAAGATCTTCTTTATCAAAAAATGCTCATTGCTGCTGCCAAGCTGTGAGACCCAAAAGAGATGGCAAGACATGTTCTGTCTTGTCCCTGCATATCTTCCCTGTAAGGCCCACAGACTGGAAAGAATACTCTGTCCTCAGGTCTCTTTCCTGCCCAGCACCTAAATGTACAAAGTAATCCTGTTCTAAAGGTCTGACTTAACAGCATTTTGGGTTTTAAAGACTTTTCATTTCTTTCCTTTCGTTTCTTACTCATGTGCTGTGGAACGTATCTGGGAACATTTTTATTCTAATGGAGCATAGGATCATTCACGTAGGAGGCACCCCTGGGGGCCATCTAGGCCAACTCCTTACTAAAATAGTCATTTTGAAGTAGGATCAAGATGCTAAATGTCTTATCCAGTTAAGTTTCACACAACTCCAAGGATGGAGATTGAGCCACCTCTGGGCACTTGTGCCAGTGCTTGACCAGTCCCACTCTATAACACTTTTCTGGTTAGAAAATTTGTTCTATGGTTAGGAAGCACTTTCCCACTTGAAAGACACATTTCTGTTCAAAGCTAGATTAGTCCCATCTGTTTGTTGGCATCCTCTCTGATACTTACACCGCTAATAGGAAGCAGTCTTGGTTCCCCTCTGAGGCTTTGTTTTGCTAGACTAAACACAGTATCCACTTCCCACTTCCTTTCCAGCACAAAGCCCTCCATCCCTCTGACCACCATCAGCATCCTTCAGTCAAAGTTCATGTTTGAAAGTTCATTGCTCTATGTTTGACATAGAGCAATCAGAAGCATATGCAAAATTGAAGTGAAATCTCACTAGTATCTTTGAATTAGAGCAGTAAGATTCTCCCTTTTCTTCTGGGTATACCTCACCAGACAGCTCTAAGATCACCTTAGCAGCACACCTGCCATAAACATCAGCATCCTTCCCTTCCATAGTTATTTCCATGCAGCATATTTGCTGCCATTACAGCACCTAGCTAATTAATTCCTTCCTCACCATCTGCTTTTTAACACTCAGCAGTGCTCGCTCCCTTTTAGTCAGCTCCATGCACACCTAATCCCTGCTTCTCCCTGCTCCCTTATCACTGCATCTCACAAGACTCCATGAAAAGGCTTAATTGAAAGTCCCAGGAAGGAAACATGTTTCCTTTGTGTAGAAAATAGTTTCTCAATGAGTATATTGGGCTGACACAATCCAACATTGCAAAGTCATGTTTCATTTTATCCAGTTCACCTCCCAACTTCTATTTGCCTTTCATTCAAAATTTTCCTGAAAGCTTTGCATACTTTTGCAGCCAACCACTTAAGACTGCCTGGGTCACCTCCCCTCCACACATTTTTAACTAAGGGGCCTGGGTTTGCTTTTCTTCATATATGTTTTACTGTCCTTACCTGTGAGGTCTGAAACTAGGAATACTTGCTACCAGAGCTGTGCTTGCATGTACCTGTCCCTGCCAAATTCAGAGGCACACTTTGCCTCACAATAATCCAGGAGTTTTCTGGAAAAAAATGATACATTCACTGCATCTTGAACAACAAAAGTGCCAGAAAGATAATCACAGAATCAGCTGAGCTGGAAGAGACCCACAGGCATCACAGAGTTCAAATCCTGGCCCTGCACAGCACCATCCTCAAGAATCACACCACATGTCCATGAGTATTGTTCAAATGCTTCTTGAACTCTGACAGGTTGGGGCTGTGAACACTTCCCTCGGGAGCCCATTCCAGTGCCCAAATACCCTCTGGGTGAAGAACCTTTTCCTGATATTCCACCTAAACTTCCCCTGACTCAACTTCAGGCCAGTCCTTGTTGCTGGTCACCACAGAGAAGAGATCAGCATCTGCCTCTCCTCTTCTCCTCACGAGGAAGTTGTAACTGCAATGAGGTGTCCCCTCAGTCTCCTCCAGGCTGCACAGGCCAAGTGATCTCAGCTGCTCCTCACAAGGCTTCCTCTCAAGGCCTGTCACCATCTTTGTTGCCCTCCTTTGCCTCTCTAATGGTTTAATCTCTTTTTTACATTGTGGCACCCAAAACTGCACACAAGACTCAAGGTGAGGCGGCCCCAGTGCAGAGCAGAGCAGAGCAGAGCAGAGCAGAGCAGAGCAGGACAATCCCCTCCCTTGCCCGGCTGGTGATGCTGTGCCTGATGCCCTCCAGGACAGGGCCAGCCCTCCTGGCTGCCAGGGCACTGCTGACTCAGATTCAACTTGCCATTAACCAGGACCCTCAGGTCCCTTTTCATGACACTGCTCTCCAGCTTCTCATTCCCCACTCTGTCCCTATATCCAGGACTGCCCCATCCCAGGTGCAGAATCCGGCACTTTCCGTTGTTGAACTTCCCATGGTTGGTGATTGCCCTGGCCTCTCATTTGTTGAGGTCTCTCTGCGGGCTTCCCTGCCTTTGAAGCTCCTCCCAGTTTTGTATCATCTGTGAACTTGCAGTCCTGCATCCAGGTCATAAATGAAGATGTTGAAGAGCACAGGGCCAAGGATGGGACACAGTGGAACGCTGCTAGTGACAGGTCACCAGTCTGATGTCACCCCATTCCTCATAACCCTTTGTGCCTGACCCATGAGCCAGTTGCTCATCCATATCCTGATGTGCTTATCCAGCTGTGTGCTGGACATTCTGTCCAGAAGGGTCCTGTGATAAACAGTATGGAAAGATTTACTGAAATTCAAAAGAATTACATCAGCTGGCTTCCTTTGATCAGCTAGGTGGGTTACCTTGTCAGAAAGGAAACCAGGTTTGATAAGAAGGACTTTCCTCTCATGAAGTTGTGCCAGCTGTGACTGATAATGAAATGACTGAGATCCAAATTTACTTATGATTATCCCAAAAGCATGCAACAAGACACAAATTGTGCAATAGTTGGCACTATGTCCATAGCTGAAGGCAGGAATTTCTTCATCTATATTTCTATTGTCAGAGCTTTTCTGTTAGGTTATGGAGATCCAAAATGTTGCGATAGCTCTGCAGTTCCGTTTTTGAAGTTACTGGCTGGAAAAACGATGATGAGAAGAGGTGAAATAATGAATGAGGAGTTAACCACCATTAGGAGAGGTTTCAATTTCTTTCTAATCCCTTTCTTTGCTAAGACATGTCTGATTATCCCTGTTATATTATCCTTTTCAATCACAATTCCCAGCAAGATACTTACCAGCACTGCTTTTACAATACTCATAGCTAAAATAGTTTTGCAATATGGGGAATGTCAACAAGATGCATTTTGTTGGCATCCCCTCAATTTTATTAAACAGTTCTTCAAGTGGCAAAATTCCATCCTGTAATATTTAAAGAATCTCCATGTAGAAATTGATCTTTAAACAAGATGTAATGTGATATTCCACATTTAGGCAGTTTCACTTTCTAAGTTCAAATAGAGTTGTGAATGAAATCCCTGATCCTCTGCTCAAAACATACTATAAGCATCCTAATTCTGAAATTTCATCCTAGTAATTTAAACCAGACCCAACTCTTTCATCTGTTTAGTCCTTTACAAAACTTTTATTTAAAAAACACCTAAAACATTGCATGAGAGAAAACTGCCAACAATAACCTCAACTACTGTTGCAGCTCAGTGGTAATAACACTTAGCTTAAAAGCTAAATTTTGTGGGTACTGCTATTTGTTTAGGAAAAAAAGGCTTTCTACATCACATGAATTACTAAAAATTAAATTTATCAGTACTGTAAACTAACTGTAATGGATAAAATGCAAAAGACTGGAAAGCTGGACGTCAGCAGAGAGAAATGACACAAACCATGCATACGTGAATGGTTATTTGTAACGGGAATGAACTACATTTTTTATGCAAAACTGACTATTTACTATGCCTAAACATGTTTTGTGCCAGGGTATTGCATGGTTTTTTCTCCTGGTCCTCTCTTGCTCAGTCTGTGAAGTTTTCATTTATTTTCAAGAAACATTTAATGTATTCCTGCCATGTTGCATAAAATTCTGCCTGAGAGGAAGGTAATTACATCAGCCAGCTCCATGTGTGCTGAGAAATGTGTGCTGAAGCTAAAGGCTCCAAAGAGCATTCCTTTAAAAAGCTTTGTCGTAGGACAAAGGTCCAGCAGACATCTTCATCTGTCCCATCGCTGTGCGGCCACCAGCAGCGCACACCAAGTACCTGTTTGCAGTTCTTCCACACCTAAGACAACCCTGCAAAAGGAGCTGGAGAAATCGATATGCAAACAGGGACGCTTGAACAATCAGGAACAATTCCGGGCCATGAGAAGTGCCCGAGGTCGTCCTCTGTCTCCTTTCGAAGCCAACGCTAAAAGTTACCTTAGAGCCCATCCCTCTGCCAGAGTTTCTCCGCTGCAGAGAGGAGCGTGATCACCGCGCTCTCGGTGCCACAGCAGGGACAGGAGCTGCCTCCCCTCGGTTTGAGTCTGTAAAACACCACGTGGAGTTTTCAGCAGCTTCACTGTGAATCAGCTCGAGGAAGCTTGAACCCAAGGAGTGGGAATGCTGTCCCTTCCCAGAGGGGAACCACCTCCAGCATGCGCTCATTCCTGTTAGTCAGTATAGCTGACATTCAGTACATCTCACTACATCACAGTGCAGCACAACGCTGTCTATAGTGGGGGTATCAGACATAGCTGAAGAAATCATGCTCCTTTTTTACGTCAGCAAGAGGACAGCTGTGTCACTGAGGATGACATTACAGACATCAGGAGCTGTGGTTCAGAAAGTCTGTTCCTGTGGCTCCTGAATCATCTGCTTTGTGGCAGCGCTTGGTGCCAACCAGGCCCTGTGGCGGTGCTGGTAGTCCCTTGCCCCGGACATTTGTGTTTGAGGTGTCACATCATCACCAAGCTCCAGAGCAAGGGACATCATGAGCCAATTGTCCCCTGTAGTGATCACTTACACATCACCTAATATGCATTTAATTTGTAAATAGCCACCTCATTAAATATGCCCCATTTTAGCACTAAAAAACCCCATTCTAGACTCTCATCCCTAATTTGTGGTCAAGATAAAAAATCTGAGCAGCTATCACAGCTTTCACGCAATTTAGACATGCCACCACGAGCCACTCCTGATATTTTACAGCATTCACAGATAAAAAGAAATATTTTCTATTTCATGTAAATGACTTATGATTTACTAAAACCATTCCAGATTACTGAAGGGAAGAAAATGAAGGTGATGAAAACTCTTGCTGACATTTCCTTTGCAAGGTTGCGGAGTAGCTTGTGGTAGTGTAAGGACGCTTTTCACATGACCTTTTTCTTCCGGATAAACTCTTGGTGAGAATGACAGGCTGCAAATGCTAAAGCAAGAAGCAAAAGTGAAAAATACAATAGGAAAGAGCAGAAAGTAGACTAAATATGTGCACGAGCTTCTCCAAAGGACTTCACCAGTACTTTATCAGGAAAATAAATATTGTCTGATTCCATCTGGAGAAATTATATTCCATGGCTTTTTCGGTCCAGGTCAAAGCCTAAAATTGTCTATACTTTGTAGTGTGGTGCTGTTTTAAGACTGAAAAGAAGCCTATCACATGCAATACCACAAAAAGGAACATCCTAGGCAAAAGGAGATTTTTGGGAAAACACATTTGGTGAAGCTGAACCTAGGTACAGAGGAGGGGGTTGACGACACAAAAAAAATACATATCAGTATGGAACTAACAGCAAACTTCAGAAGTATCAAGGGACTGTGGGATTACAGATTCCTACAGACGTCAGGGGCAGCTATTCAGAGAAAGGCCATTACTAAACAAATTAGAAGTGTTCCAGCTTTATTTTCAAATTGAAAAAAAAAATCTATTTCAAAATCTTTAACAATAAGTATCACTTCTGGCAAGTGGCCACAGAAAATCTATTTCAAAGTAAAAAGCTTGTTACTGCAGAAAATCTGTGACTTCATTTTGGAAATATCATGATCCCATCATGCACTTTGCTACATTTAATCTTCACACTCTAAGAAGAGTTACTCCAGGCTACATCAAGATTACTAGTGCTTAAGGGACCAGCTTGAAGGAAGAAGTGGCAGAACAGGCAGAGTGACTTTGTTCCCTGGCAAAGAAGTGTCCTGCGTCAATGGCAAGCAAAGGATTTCAAACAGATGTAGCCTAATATTTGCAACTAGTAATTCCTCCTTTTCTGATATCATCCGACTTATTTTCCTCCTTGTGTTATCTCAGAAAATTAGTATATTTCTTACTATGCTACCCTTGGTTTTGATGGTACTGCTTTTAAAAGAGTTTCCTCAAAGCCTGGTGAGAAGGAGCTCAGGCTCAGAAGAAGGTGAACAAATTATACAGATATTAGGAGAGACAGTAGAAGCCATTTCCCACTTTGTCTTTCTTTTTACATGTAAGACGGTGCCAGTTTCATAATGAATTTAATAGAAATGTTTCCATTGAGTTCACCCTCCTACCATAATTTTACTTTGTCTTTAAGAAGGCTTTAAAACAACTTTTTCTCTCTGTGACACTGATCTTACTCTTCTGAGAAGCAGGTACTTTCATTATCCCTGTGACTGATTCCCTGAAATTATTTACAAAAATTTTCTCAATAGGGACACAATAAGGAAGAAATGAAACATGGAACAAAAAGTAATGGAATTCTAGAAATGTTAAAGTAGCCTTCCAACCATTTTTTTCATCATCATCAGAAGCCAGGAAAGTCAGCTTTGATTTCCTGACTGTGTGCAGGCTTTTTATTCTGCAGATGTTCTCTGTAGACCCTAGAGCACTGGGAGCTCTGGTTACACCATATGTCCACACATTTTGCTCCATTCAAAAGCCCTGTTTCCAGGGCTTATCAGCTCATGAAATTTGCTGTCTAAAGGGTCTTACAACCCCATTACATTGCTGAGCAGAAAAAGCTGTGGACTTACCCATTCAGATGGCAAAGCATGCACTGACAGTGGTGATGTGGCTGCATGACTCTCTTTGCTCTTTCAACAGGCAAGAGAAATTCCATCAAAATCAACGGAGTTACAACAGTTTAAAGCACATGCAACGGCCTTCCATGGGCAAGAGGGTTGAGCTGACCAAAAAGACCAGTCAGGGACTAAATAATAATAATAATAATAATAATGATAATGATAATAATAATAATAATAATAATAATGATAATTTGTCCTAAATGCTGTCTGGAATTGAAAGCAGGTGGGGAGACAAAAGTCCTCAAGAATTCAAATTGACTTTAGCTACTAGTTTTGTTTGTTAATAAAAAGTGATGACCACATCAATGTCTCAAAACTTTCTCTTTTTTTAATCTGTTTTCAAGAGTGTGCACTGCTTTGGAGGTGTGAGAGGCGAAAGTTATTTTGAGATGAGGTATAACACTTTTCATGATCAACACAAAACCACGGTGATTTTTATTGATTTGTTATTGATACTCTCCCAGGCATCAGGCATTGCAGCTTGCTCCATCATACTGACACAAGTGTTCAGGCAGGCAGAGAGTCACTCAGATCACAGACCTGATCTTAATGAAAACTATTAAATTCTTTTGGTGGCTTATTTTCCACATAGATCCCCTCCCCAGTCTGACATAATGGCTCAAACACCAGTGCGGACACACATGGGAAGTGGTGAGAAAAAGTGACTTGTGGCAGAAGCCAGACTACAGTCTGGCAGTGATACTCTTTTTTGGTAGCATCCTTCCCACATTTGTACCCATTTGGTAACACGTCCCCACTTCCCAGGAGTTAGCAGGGCTCATTGAAAGAGCTTTAGACCAAATCTGAATAATAAATAAGCCCGGGGGCAGCACACTAATGTATGATTCTATGTTTCTATGTCAGCTTGTAACAGTTGTGGAACTACATGCTAAATGTTATGCAGAAAGCTGCAGATTTCACTAAACAGTTGTGTGGTACCCAGGCTAAACGGGAGATTTAACATGCAGTTGGTAACAGCCTAGGAGTCTCCGTGGAGTGTCTTCTATATGACTTAAAAAAAAATACTAGAAAGTCAAATTTTAGAAAGTAGTACTTTTGCAAAATGTATAAAATATGCAGCTTCTCACAAGAAAAATGTATAGACTATTGCAAACAGGTAATGAAAATACTGTGAAATGAAACACAAAAGTTTAATTTACCTTTCCTTAAAAATGCCTGTAATTCTGACCAAGGCCTCTGCTTTCTGTTCATATTTGCCAATTGCTCCTGTATTCACAGGGAATAAAGACAATATCCCTTGCTGCCTTCACGTAGGCATGTTTTGAAAGTCTAGGCACTTTAAAAATGCTGACAAGTCCAGACAAGGAGTTATGAGAAAAAAGTAGACCATATTGATCTCAAAATTTGGGCATTTGTGAGAAACAATGAAAATCTAAGTAAGAGCAGCAGGGAGTGACGGTTGATGATGCTGAGCTAAAGTACAAAGGGAGATTCCCAACAAGTTCCCTCTCTGCGCCAGAACTGCCATTGTCACACATAGCTGCAGCCGTAGAGAAGGGCCGGGTGTAGCGTCAGATGTAGGGAAGGGCTGGGGGGAGGGGGATGGTTTCGTATCAGAGCGGTTCAGCTTGACTGCTTCTGGTTTTTATTTTTAACTTCTGGTCTTGCACGTAATTTTAACATCAGCAGGGGAAACAGTACATTCTGCATTTTCAGTGAGCGATACCAGGGGACTTCACAGCGAGGAGCGCCTGACCAGAGCGGGCAGAGTCGTGGTGTTCCCCTGCCAGGCATGCACAGGGCCCCTGCCAAGGAAGGGGTATGTGAGAGATGGTCTGTTGCACGACAAGCTCTTGCATCAGTACAAAAGAAATTCCAGGGAGAGGAGCTTTTTCTCCTCAGGAAGCAGGTGTGACTCCTGGGTAGCCAGGATCCTTTACCAGGGAGGATCTGCCACTCGATCCTCCTGGATTTCACCATAGGAACCAGTTCTTCCTTCCAAAAAGCATCCAAAAAGCAGCCCATGGAGGAAGCGAAGCCTTCACTTCTGCCCAGGCTTACTCAACAGCTCTGGGGTCAGACTGTCCCTGGAAAACACTTTCTATTTCTGCCCAAGGTCTGAATTTCTTGTACTACATATTTGAGCAAACTTCCCTTGGAATCCAGATCAATCCACTGAGGTGGCACACAGGCTCTGATCTCTTTCTGACAAAAAAATGGGTTCACTTTAAGAGGAGGGATAGAAAAACATCTTGGCCAATATTCTCTTTAGGAGTTGGGAGACTTTCCTGTAAAGGAGTAAATCTGGATTCATAATCCCTTTAAATAAGGAAGGGATATGATTCAACATCTCCCACATCCTGGTTGAGCAATCTAAACAAAAAGCACCAGACCATCTAACTGGCCATCTGAAGGAAAAAATTAGTTGGACCTAGACCACTCAAATCCTCTGGTGATGGAATCAAAGTCTTTATAGCTAACCTGGCCCCCAGGACACTTTTGCTTCAAGAACAGAAGTGTGGGAAGAGTGAATATTACAGATCCAGCACAACCTATTAATCCTATTATAGTGTGCTAGCGTGCAATTAGAAAGGGCTCCTGCTATGGTAAGTAGGTTCCCTTTCACAAAAACAATAAAGGAGTTTGCTAGAACTCACTCAGAAAGGAAGAAAGACTCAAATCCCCCAATGTGTAAGGTGCTTTCTGAGTAGTGATACTCAGATTTCTCAACAAAATTGTATGACCAAAGTGGTAAACTCCATGGCAGCTTCACTGTGTGAAGCTTCACAGGATCCTTGAGCTAGAAAACCTTTATGAAAGCACACAACACTTATTGAAGTTGCACATTGCATTTTGGTTTTCCAGTTACTCATCTGCTAAGAGAAACTTCTAACACACATAAAGTGCTATAGAAAAGTTGTCTTCCAAAAGGAATGTACTTGAAGCCTTGCATCGCATTTTGGCAATGGAGTTACAATACTTTTACCACTGATACCACCCAGCTTCTGTTCTCACTGCAGAGAGAAACTGCTGCTATCCAGGAAAAAAGCATAAAAATTTTGTCAAGTGATTTGGCTTATGTGTAGGTAATTTACAATGTTACAGAAAGGCAATCACCAGGAAAAGCAGAAAGAGAATGCTAGAGAATGCACGGCTAAATGTCAAACCAAGCGAGACAATAGTCTGATAATGAGATTATGGGCACAAAAACATTGGGCATGGACAAGGGTAAACATAGTTAGATTTATAGATGTCTCATGGAATGACACATGAGCTTTTATTTAAGAATGAAATAGATCTTTAATGAGGTGAACTAGACTTGGTATGCATTCATGAGTGGGATTACAAACATTGACACCCTTCAGTTTCCTTTGACACTGAGCAAGTTCCTTGGAGGGAAAACCCCGCTTTTGAATGCTTTGTAAAACACAATCTGCATCTAATGTACCATGTTAAAAATGGCAAACAATAAAGATAAATACACCATTCAGTACCTCTCATACACTCAGGCTCCTGTGTTCTCTTTTCAGCTCCGTCATCTTCCCTGGTGACTGAAATAGCTCACTCTTCTCCTTCATCATATAACTTCTTTGAAATTTCATCTTTCATGCTTAGAAAGCAAGCTCAAAGGGAACTGAGAAGTTCCTTAAACACAAGTGGAACTTACAGTCAATTAATTTTTAAAAACAGACAGAGATTTTCTTTAGAAGTACAGCCCTACAATAGTTCAAAACACAATGCTGACAAAATGGGATCCCTGTAAAACCAGTGTGTTGCCCTCGTGGGTGATGGTCACAAACAAGCCAGATAAAGGCATGCTGCTTGTGAAAGACCCAAGGCCACCAGCATATTTCTAACTTGGCCAGGTCTCTGCTCTGGTGTCTCATGCAGCCCTGTAAGGGCCACCACCCACCCCACCAGGCACACTATGCTGGGATGGAGACAAAGCAACAGCCACCTTCCTTCCATGAGAAAAGTTTGTCAAATTGCTTCCTGATGCCATCTATCAGTGCAGTCACAGCAGCCAAGTGTTCTCAGTGCAAATCTAGTTTCACTATCAAGTGTCACGATATTCCCATTCCAGCATTAAAATGCCTTAAATCATTTTGACTTGAAGGACGTGTCTATTTAGCATTAGATGTGTCTTGTAGCATCCAGATATTCCCCAAAACCCATTATATTTAGGACCTCTTTCACCTAGGACTGCATAGCTGGAAGTTGTCAGCTGGAAGTTGACTAGAGAAGACCATGGCATTATTTAGCTTCTTGAAATTAAGCAGATAAAGCTGAAAATCAGGACATAATTTAAAGGTAAGTAAAAATTTTTCCTCTAAACCTCTGATTTAGCTTAAGGCAAGGAAATTCATGGTATTTGCATATGATGCACTCAAGAAAAAAAATTCAAGTCTTACTACACATCTTAGTCTTGTTTAAAAATGATGCAAGTCTTCCTTTAGGAAAGAAAAATGAGCAATCCCCAAAGCCTTTCACCAAAAAATCCCCAAACGACTCTGCAGTCACCCAGCAAAGAACCAACGGAGAAGCAAAGAACTTGGAAAGCCACAAAAGCAATGGGCCGTTAGTCAAGTGCACCAGCGCTCTTTGGTGACATGCAGCTTGTCAAAGCAATGTTTGCTTATGAGAAACACGAACACAGGGTATTACTGACCTGTTCAACCTGTTCACTTCAAATACAGCACAGGACAGCTTGGTTTAACATTACAAAGAACTCTGACACTCTTTACAAGATCTGTAGGAATTCAAGTTCCCTCGTTGCAAGCTTTGAGGAATTCAACCCAAAATATGTCAGGGGAACCAGACATCAGCTTTCCTCTGCATTCAAAATATTTGGAAGTTATTTGCTTAGTGACTGTCATGATCCCACTTGAATAGTCTTCTGACAATTGCCATTTTCTTCCACACACAATCTAACACTTCTATAGAAGAACACCACATTTTCAGTTGTATCTCTTCTCTTACTACCAACAGTACCATTTTAAGTCACAATCCCCAAATAAACATTCCTGGTTTTCTTACTACTGTAAAATAGTGGCGATTATTAGAAAGAGAAAGACAGTCGAACCGAACATACAAATTGGAATGGAACTTACTGCAACCCTAGTAATTCTACTTTATTGAAAGACCTTATTTTTCCATCTAGGAATGCCATTTATGTTGACTCACAACATTCAGCAAGCAAGGGCTCCTGCTGCTGCCAATGGCACTGGGTTTTCCCTTGGCACATGGTGAGGCTCCTTGTAGACGTGCCTGATGGCTGACAGAAGAGGGGAGACAAGCTTTGGCCATGACAACTCTGCAGTTTGTTGAATTCTTCAGTGGCAATAGCATTTCCATGCTGGTGTCACTCACCTCTCCTGAAAACAGGCTCCTCTCAGCAAATCTCCCAGGTTATCAAGAGCAAAAGTGGCACAGGCTTGCTCCCAGGCAGAGCAATTCTAGAAGAAAGAGAACCTTTTCCAGAATGGGTCAGTGAGTTGCACATTGATCCTAGCAAACACACATGGGATGATCCTGGATTGGCTATAAACTGACCCTTGACTGGAACCGGGAACAATTTTCATGTGTGACAATCAGAGAGGAGAGATTTTTTACAACATTCAGAAATGGTCCCTCTGCTCCTACAGAAGTGTGCAGTAGTAGTGCTCATTTCTCAGATAGAAGAAAAAGTTGGTTAAACACTGAGAATTTCTGAAATCCCACCTTAGGAAGTTTTTACATACCAGGATGCAGCCATCTTGTTGATAGTATAAATGAAAAGAAAAATAAATATATTGTACAGTGAAATGAAGTTCAATAGAAATAAAAGGATGCAAGAACAGTAATCTTCAGTACAAAGATGCTGTGCAGGAAAGAATTTCCTTGGTATCTAGAAACTATACCTTAGAGTCTCAGTAATGCTACTCCTACGTTTTAAGTACCAGGCGGATCTCCTGATCTGTAGGTAACTCATAAGCAAGTGCTGTTTGTTCGGGGCTTACTAAACTTCGAACAATGTGACTGCTGATGAATCAGTGTAAATCAGTGTAGTATAGTGCAGATTAATTAGTAATACAGTGTGGACCTCCTTTAAGCCCTCCCCAAAATTAAACCATTATTATAGATAGATCAGTGCAAAAGTATTTCTTCTATGTACAGTACCAATTAAATAAGTGATTTTCTATAAGGAACTGTCCAGAGCAAGAGAAGTATTCTAATGCTATTGTGTAAATTCCTGTTCCTTCTTCCCTTGAATGCTATGCTTTGTCCTAGATTATCAAACAGAGTTTCTAAGGCGTTAATGAGCACCTTTCACTGGAGCATGTAAGCATACTTTGTACTTCTGAAAAGTCACATGGACATTCATATAAAAAAAGTAAACAAAACCCCAAAATGAGAAAACAGAAACTGAAGGCTTAGAGACTTTTGAGAGAGGAACAGTTGAAACTTGCTTTTATTTCACTCTGCAGACATAACTACACACATCAGTAAGACTGTGTAACAGTGATCAGCACACAAAGGTTCTCTGAAAATTGCTAAGGAACAGAGACTTTCATGACACAATGAGAAAATAAGAACTCATAAAGTAAGTTTACAAAATTAAGAATTACAGAGCTGCAGACAAGACTAAATTACAGAATGCTTGCTGAAAAGATATTATTAAGGAAACACAGCCTTCTACCAAGTTTTCACCATTTTAAGAACAGTATTTTCACTTGGGTTAGGTAAAGGAAAAGTCTGACTGTCTGCAGGGAACAGCCTATGAGTCGTCTGGCGGCGGAAGGAAATCTCTGAGACATGTACATCCATGTGCTATCGCAAGTGGAAAAAGAAGTAGGCAGGAGTTCCCTCCCTGATGTATCTGCCTCTGATGGTTATCCAAAAGCAAATACCAGGCATTGAGCTCATCTGGTCTGGCTGTTTCAATCCTTTAGCACATTTCAATTGGATCTTTTCATTGATTATAGTCAAACGTACTGCTAGTGGCATGCTTTCTTCTATGCCTAACGCCACAGACCTGACATTACAGCAGATACTGTTCTGGCAATATCCCCTGTGCTGCACTCAGGGACCTGGGCAGACATGGATTGATGCTGTTGAAAATTGCTCTCTCACACTTGTGTTCCAGCTCTAATATCTCTCCACTGGGCAAAATTACTGCAGCTGCTTTTCTGCAACTGACAGAAAGAGACATTAAATAAAAAACAGTAGTACCCTGCTTCTTTCCCGAGGCTCTTTTCAGGCTGTTCTTAGAAAATGAAGTAGAAGTATCTGGGGTTTTTTTCAGTTTCTGTATTGTCTCTAACACCTCTCTTATGCCTCATGTTCTGTTCTCCCCACTCTGTACCCTCCTGTTACCAGTTCCCAATGCAGACTCTGGTCTTCCTTATGTGAGAAAACATAACCGATTTCCTATTACAATAAAAAAAAAAAAAAAAAGAAGAAAAAAAAAGGCAGTTTGGCCAAAATCAGTTCAACACATTCCACAAGTTCAATGTCAGCATGCCTTGCACAGTTTGACTCAGCCTGCATTCTACAAGATTGATCCTAACAGGCACACTTGCCCTGGGTGAAGAGCCCCTCTGAAAGGTTAAAAATTCCTGCAACATCTACCAGGTAGGCAGAAAGAGATAAGGCAGCAGATAACAGGGAACTTCGTGGCATTTCCTGCAGCCACCCTCCCATAAGAGCTGGCTTCGGTCCATCTAAAGCATTTGATGTATTTAATCCTACCCACATGTAGTCCACTCAGAAAGAGGCAACTTGAGACTTGTACTATCCAGCACCTCAAAAGGGGCGTTTAGTTTCACATATACAAACAATAAAAATAGCTAAAATACAGAGATAAATATACATCATACAAAATCTATAAAACATTAAACCACACTAAAATATTAAAATACACGGAAGTATATAGCATATATAAAGCATGTGTGTATATAGGTATGTATGTAAGTACGATTTCCAGGAGTTCTGGCAGGCTCGGAGGCAGCTGGACCGGGGGGCTCCACCCCGGCCGGGACCCCGCGGGGCAGGTGAGCCGGCGGTGGGAGCGGGGGGCAGCCCGGCCCGCAAGGAGTTACGGAGCACGATTACTTCATGTTCCCACCGGCCGCTTTCGGCTGCCCCCCCCGGCCCGTTTCACAATCCCGGCTCTCGAGCAGCCCTGTCAAGCCGGGCGCGCTCCGTGAGCACACACCCCCCGTGTTCTCATGCCGGATTTTCCCAGGCCATGAATAATCTCGAAGCCCCCTCGATAAATACACGTTCAGGGATGCCCGGAGCTCATTCAACCCTCCAGCCTCGCCGACGAGAAGGGGCCGGGGCCGGAGCCGAGAAGAAGCCGCACCATGAAGTTTCCCCGGGACTGTGGCTGCGACCGTGCCCGCACCGGCCGCCGCCGCCGGCCGCCCG
>VWPU01006259.1:0-13146 GCA_013398955.1 Callaeas wilsoni
TTGCTTTCAAACCAGTACAAGGACTTTCTTAAAAATTTTATGCAATTCCTACCCTTTTGTGGAAAGCTCTGTTTTGGATAACTCACACACAGCTGTAACGGACAAGTCCGGAAGAGTTTGCTTTGGTTTACAGTTAAGGCAGTCTAAATTTGGAAATTATCTCATCTCAATCAGAAGATCTCTCAAAGCCCTGGTTCTTCAAAGGGTATCAGAAGAATCTTTTCAGATGAAACTGTACTTGAACTGTAGATTCATGACGCAAGAAATACTGAAGACACACATATGTAGTCAAATATCTATATGCTAGTTTTATTTGTAAAATACTTTATTCCTAACAGCAAAATACTTCAATTGTACTTTATAAAAGTTAGCAAAATTTGATACATTTGAAACAGAAACTTGAAAACTATTTCTACTTCAATTATTCAATTTTCTTTTCAATATGGAAGCTATAGGTATGCACCACACTTAACAGATTTCAGTGCCAGTCGTCATTCAATAAATATATCCTTCTACCATTAAAATCTGTGAAGGGCACTGAAAAAAATTCATAAAACTACTGAAAAAATAGAAGCATTTTTTGCTTTTTCTGAGGTTTGGAACTAGTAATATCTATACACAACAAAGTTCTTGGCATTTACAACAAGGACTGTATAGAACAGTAACAGAAGAATTTGTTAATAGTACACCAGAACAACCAAACTTGCAGTACATCATTTCTAGTAAGAAAAGAAAATCAGAAATTCAGTCTGTTTCCTGAATCCTATAGAGGACTTCTGCAAGGAAGTGACAGGAGGAACTTAAATTACCAAATAATTTCATATTTGATAAGGCCATTGCATATCCTAACTTGCAAATAAAAAGCTGGTCCTATACCCTATATAATAAAGACTCTGTTCGTTATGAACAGAAGTTGAAGTGAGAACGAGTAAATTTCCTGTGTTATCCTATTGCTAACAAATAAACTATGAAACCTTTGCCTTGGAAAGGACAGATGTAGTTAAATCTAATTCTGCTATGTACAGGCATTATTTTGGAAGCCACAGTTTCCACAATATTCAGAGCTAAAATCCACTCCCTATGCCAGTCTTGCAATAAGCTTCCTTCTGTGAAGAAACTGGACCTCTGAGACTGCACTCAGACCCAACACAAGTGGCAAGGCAAGTTCACACACCAGTCAGCCAGTACAGACACTGGGATGACCATGTGACGGATGCTAAAAATCATGGAATAGAAAGGCTTATACCAACCGTATGGAGTTCAGCAAGGGCTGGATTCTGCACCTGCAGCAGGGCAGCTCTGGCTGTGTGTATAAACTGGGGAAGGAGAAGCTGGAGAGCAGCTATGGAAAGGGTCCTGGGCGTCCTGGTTGATGACAAGTTGACTATCAGCCAGTAGTGCCCTGGCAGCCAGCAGGGTCAGCCGTGTCTTGGGGGGCATCAGGCACAGCATCATCAGCCAGGCCAGGGAAGGGATTGTCCCGCTCTGCTGCGCACTGGGGTGGCCTCACCTCGAGTGCTGGGGGCAGTTTTAGGCACCACAATAGAAGAAAGCCATTAGCTATTAGAGAGTGTCCAGAGGAGGGCCATGAGGATGGGGTGAGGGGTCTGGAGGGGAAGCCGTATGAGGAGCCGCTGAGGTCACTTGGTTTTTGTCAGCCTGGAGGAGACTGAGGGGAGACCTCATTGTGGTCTTCAACATCCTCACAAGGGGCACAGGAGGGGCAGGCACTGATCTCCTCACTCTTGTGCCCAGTGACATGACCCAAGGGAATGGCCTGAAGCTGAGTCACGGGAGGTTTAGGTTGGATATCAGGAAAAGGCTCTTCACCCAGAGGGTGGCTGGACACTGGAACAGGCTCCTCAGGGAAGTGGTCACAGCACCAAGCCTGACAGCTCAAGAAGCATTTGGACAATGCTCTCAGGCACATGGTTTCATTTCTGGGGATGATCCTGTGTGCAGTCAGGAGCTGGACTTGATGATCCTGATATGTCCCATGCAATTCAGCATATTTTATGATTCTATGATTACTTCCTCTTTTGAAAACAAACAAACAAAAAAACCCCAAATAACAAAAAACCCTATTAACTTCTGTAGAGTTACTGTTGTTGAATTTTAACTTACAAATGAAACTGAGATGTGAAATTGACTACATATGGTAATTAATTTTTATTTATTTTTAAGAGTTTAACATCCAAGTGATTTTGAAAATTAGTTTGTTAGAATTAGGGTTTTTTGTTTGTTCTTTTTTAAAAAATATATAACTTATTGCACTAATATATCTTAGTCTTGTGTGGACAGAAAGTAAAGGCAAGGGCATGAACATTTATTATTGACAGGTGCTTTTCTGGACCTCATACCACCTACAACAAGGGATTTGCTGAATATGTGAAGCCTTAGCTGCAGTAACCACGAGATGGTGGAGTTCAGGATCCTGAAGAAGTATTTTTCCTAAATTTCATTAAGAAAAAACAGAACCAACCATTGGACTTTGTTTTGGATGGTTCTTCTGTCCTTTTTGTAGAGCTAAATCAGAGCAAAGCAGTATTACCAGCTGTACTTACATTGTCTGCCTCTTAGCCTACAAAAAAGAGTGCTATAGGAGGCAAAAATGTGAGAGATCATACAATCATTAACGTTGGAAAAGACCTCGAAGATCATCAAGGCCAGATACAACGAGTTAACTAAATGCAATTAAAAATATTTTTTCCTTTCTGATATTTTTGCTGAAGATATCCAATTGTCAAAGCAAATTTCATTCCTCACACATAATGAGATAATTTAGCTGGCTGTGATTCATCCTCCAAGGAGGACCACTCTTTCCTCTCCTCTTTTCCATCTGTTTCTGCTGAACTGATGCACAGTGCATCTCTTCTAATCAGATTAATCTTTCAGATTCAATGACTCATGAGAAGAAGATGCTTTTAGGAGAGAGCACATTGCAAATGCTGCAGGGAACAGTGAAAATAATTTCTGAGGAGCACAAACGCTACTTATGCAAAGAGTTAGGGCTCCCAAGTCTTCCCCCAACTTTGGTATCATGAAGTCATACTATTTAGCGCTGCTGACAACTCAGTTGAATAGGACAGCTCGATGTTACACGCTTCTACACGGAATTGATAAAAACCTGCTAAATTAAGATTTGAGACAGATGTTAGAGAGCTTCAATCTGAGAGAAGAGCGTGTTGCTTTCCACTTGATTTACGGAACTGGGGTTCTCTGGGGGACTCTGCACTCAAGGGCGGCACTGCCAGGGCTCTCTGGCGGATTCCAGACGTAGCCTTTTTAAGCTCATGTCTGAGACTGCGGATTGTGCTGTTTATGGCAGCCACGCATGCCTTCCAATCAAATCCACTTTCGCTGAGATCAAAGGATGGAAAATTCTCTTGAAGAAAGTCTAAAAATATACAAGTATGTAATAGTGAGATATCAAATATTTATGCAAGCTATATACTCTTTCTGGATGTAATTAAGCTAAAACAAGTGCATGCTACCAAACCAGGACAGCTAGGCATATTACAAGCCTTGAAAAGCAAGCAGGGCAGATACTGTTTTCCCCCTTTCTGTTACATTTGAAAATTAATAAAAAAGGTTAAAGCATAAAAACAAAATATGAAAAGAAAACGTGACCATATATGTGGTTTTGATCCCTTCAAGTGCTGAATAACTTCAGCTTCTAAAGTGGTCAGCTAGCAAAGAGAAATCTTGGGCTCCATTTCAGAATGACCAGTATGAGGCAGGACCAAGCTCTCCTTCAGAGGATCTCTGACAACTATATTCATTAAAATTAATCACAGCAATTCAGCATTAACACAGGAACAATAGTGACAGAAAAATTGCGAGAGCTCATTCCTTACCATACTGCAAATAAGATCAGTAAACAAACACTTGAGTTTGGTAGCAATGACATAAAACGGGTAGGACTATGGTACCCCTTCCACACGTAAAATGAGTAGTTTAAAACCAAAATTAAAATCGGTTTTTAAAGTTATTGGGAGTGATTGTCCTTCTGAGCTGAGCTGAATTGCATGTCTTCTCTAAGCAACCCCCCAAAAGACTTAAATAAACACCAAAAACGAATTCTCATCTGTAATTTCAAGTCCAGGCAATATTGCTTCTCTTTCTCTGATTAACATCTAGATTTACCTTCATAGTAGAAAGAATGGTATAGCTAGTGTATATGTATATATATACACACACACACACACACACACATAAAAAAGTGGAGATGTTTAAGTGGCAAAGTTTCCCAGGCTAGTGCTTGCCATACTGGGAATGGTTTCTGGCATGCTCTGTCCCTCAAGCTATGCCCAGACATCAACCCAGAGGGTGTGAATCACAACTCCATTTTATTTAGCATGAATGCTGTTCCCTCAGAGGCAGTCCTTCTTCCCCATTTCTCTCCCCCATCCCAGTGGGTAGGGCAGGGGAACAGGACAGGGAGGAAGATAGTGAGCAAGTACCTGCGTGGTGTTTAGCTACCTGATGAGTTAAAACACAACAGTTGCTAAATTCCACTTCATAAGCTCTCCTTGTTTCAATTTTCTAAATATGGCTTTTTTGCTCCAGAGCTCAGTTATGAATTCCCTTCTTAGCCCAACTTGTCTCCCCATAACTCTCTCAGTTTTCCTAAGTATCAAGATGGACTCTCCTGTGCTTGCAGAAGGCTGTTTTTAAAGATCTTTCTTAAAGAACTTTCCTGAGCTTCTCTCCTATTCAGAGCTGTCTCTCACAAGCTCCCATCTGTGACTTTCCCAAGTATGTCACAGTCTGCTCTCCCAAGCTACAGAGCCTACACTCACAGCCTTCTAACTCTACTCAGGACCTCGAGGCCCATGATTTCGTAATCTCTACAGGCAATGCCACCACCAATCATCAGACAACAACCCTTTTTGTGAAGGGAGCTATAACCTGCTGTACAGGACATCTCTGCTCTCTGCTTCCTCTACATAGCCCCTGTATCAAGAAATTAACTCTGATGTCCTCCAGAATACTCAGGGACTGCTCCCATCTCCCACTGCATTGCCCTTTCAAGTCAATACCATGGCAATTGAGTTTTCCCATACAAACTAGGTTCATGATCTGGAGAATTTCTTGAGCTACTAAAATATAACTTCATCTACTTCCTCTCAGTTTGTTCCACTGCTTACAGAAATGCCTGTAAGAATAGTTTCACAGACTAATTTCTGAAGCTCTATGCTTTGTTCATAGGATACGAAGTTAATACTCTTATTAAAGTTTCCCCACATTATGATTTAACAGAGATTTTCTTACTTACCTCTGAGAGCATTAATTTTATTGGAATCCAGTGGGCTCATGCCACGATCAAGACTACCATACACGTTGCTTTTCACCAGCACATCTTCAGGGAACATATGACGAATCAGGTAGCGAGCTGACAGCTCTGGCCGCGTCTTCCCCTTAGCGACATAAATGACTGAAAAAGGCAACTGAACATTGCGCCATGGGCTCCCAAGAGGTTCTAGAGAAGATGTCATGGAGGGAAGAGAGATATTTTACTCGTCCAACACTGACCACGCTTCAAAGTGAGCTGTATTAAACCAAAACTCACACAAGAAGTTCACCCAGAAGCTACTCTACTTGCTAGGAAAGACCAGAGCAAAACCGTAACACTGCAGCTACTGCTAACATGAAACATAGTGCAGACACATGGCCAAGCAGCCAGAAAACCCGGCCTGCTTTGCAACTATGAACAGTACTTCTGATATGTCTTCGGCTATGCAACCTGCACTATTAATGATTGCTTTCTAACTTGTTTCATCTCATGTGAAAAGATGATGCTTTTCCAAGTACATAAGTAAATAAAAGTTCTGCTATTTCAGTGGTGCTTAGATCCTGTAAGCAGAAACAGAAAAAGAGTATTTTTTAACTACTTCTACCTGACTTCACTGCAAACATTAATAAGATAAAATGCAAAATTTTTAGTACATAAAGAGGTCTGTGGGATCTGACTAACAAATCTTGGGTGCAAGAACAGATCTGATACAGCCCCAAAGTGATTCTAATTGAATAAATGACTTCCAAGGGCAACTAATCTCAGCTCATTTTCCTTGAAGGTCTCTAAGCATCACATGCTGTACGTGGATTTTTTTTCCCAGTGCATTTGTATATTGAACACTTCCATTAAAAACAGTGAAAATATAAAGGTTGCTTTAAGATTTTTATTGTCCTAAAGACTCAGTTTTGCAGAAAGGTGTGCTTTTTCTTCTGAAATCGCCATACCATTCGAGAGATAATCTGAGCTAGCTTACTTGTTTAAGGCAGAATATCTACCAAATAAAAGAAAAAAGCCAGGGCAACTGAACAGAGTAACTGAAGCTGAACTTCCCAATGTCACAGTGGATATGCATTATGGGACACTGGTAGATGCAAACATATATTCTGTTAGCCAGATATAATGTTCTTATTCATTCTCACAAAGACTTACTATGTATACACTAAATGACTACCTTAGGAGAAGAAGAAGAGCCACATAGTTCAGAAAATCCCTTTACTACACAATTATACCTACAGTAGCATCTTTTGCCTCTCATTGACCATTTAAAATGTAACGAGCAACTCCAGAAAACAGTAATTTCTTAGTTTACCCATAGGTTCCAAAGAGTGTTGTTTCCTGACCGAAGATATGTGGAAAGCTTCTGGAAACTTATCCAGTCCTGAACTGTGCAATGTGTCAGTTATGGAGGCGGTCCTTTTCTGACAGTTTTGAGAATTGTCTCCACTATCTTCATTATAATTTAAATCTACACAATGAGATGTATCAGGAGCATCAGTCACTTTTTCTTTCCCCTCAGCTGTCTCCTGAAACATGAAATGAGGTTAGTACACACACTGAGAGAAGCCTACCAGTTTTCTAATAACTGTTCCAGTTTACTTCACGTTTAGTATAAATTAGATTTCAGATATTTACAATATAGTTACTCCTGAATTTCTATCATGAAAACCACAGGTGGAACAGTTAGTAATTATTCAAAGGTAAATGTAGTTGGATGTGTTTTGGGAGTGATGTTTCAGTCAATATAAAACTGAAATGCATGGCTGGATACATCTGAAAAAAAAAAAAGCCTGTGAAAACAAGTGCTAAGAGCTACTTGTTTAAGCTCTCAGTCAAATTTGACACTACTTCTCGGCAACATTTGCAGTGCTTTTGTTTTAGTATCCTATACCTGAACATCTTTTAACTGAACTCTGGACACAGGATCAGAAAGAGGCAGAGCAGAGAAAGGCATATTCCAGTATTCCCCACATGGAACCAGTGCTGCAGTCAGCAGGCCTGTGCTGAGCAACGCAGAGACAGAACCCAAGGAATTTCCAATTACAGCAGTTGTACCATGAGGAGGTCAAATAATTAATCTGAGAAAAAAGTGCAAACTTAGTACTTAATAAATCATCACCTTAGGAGAACTTGCTGAGTTTGCTTTGGTTTCAGAGCGTAAACAGCGGATCATAGCATTGACATTTGTGATACAGGTTTTCCAGTCTTTTCCATGCTCGCTCAAATCATAGGTTGGAAAGTTAGTTGCAAGAAATTCTGCATATAAAATACAGAAGATGTTTGAAGCTTCATGACAAAAACCCAGTATTTAGAAGTATCCTAATTTAGAAAGAGAAAGCTAACTAATGCTTCATGTTTACTGTTCTCCATTTACAAGCTTTAGATTTCCATTGATAAAGACAGTAAACTTGTTTTGAAAATATGCAGCACTATGAATTCAAGATGTTCTGTGATACTTTTTGAGATGTTGTGAATAATGTTTTTATTATATTAAACATTTCCTGGTAGAATTAGGAGAAATGTGTGATTTATCATATTAACTTTTAAAAAACCCCAAAACCAACACCACCATCACTGTCCCCAAAAGAGCAGAGACAGGGTAATGCTGTTGCTGCAACTATTTCACATGGCTTATATAATCTCATACTCAATTTTAACCCTTTAACACATGTGTACCATGGGATCTGTGTAAATGACTTGACATTTATTTTAAAAAAAGCCCCCTCCACCTTCACGATTTCTCAATCAAGAGAATTGAACATAAGAGTATTTCAAAAACACCAGGTAATGTTTGTCCCAAGTATACCATGGCTATAAACCAACTCAAATCAACCAAACAAAAAACTGCTGACACACGGCACACACAAAGACCAAATAAACTGCAATTAAAATTTAGAGACAGCGAGCATGACTGATGAACACGATGTACATAAAACTAGAAGAGATTTGAATAGTTTTATTCACACTGAAGAAAAACAAACATTGAGAATTACAAAGCAGGACTTTAAAAACAAAAAGATACTGTAGAGTGGAGCACATGCACTATGGCATTTATCTGTTCACCAGTTGTCAGACAATGATTAGCCAGAAACATACAGAAAAGGACTCCTTTTAAGTTCAAAACTTCCTTAAGTATGAAAGAAGTAAATCAGTGCATTTTGAAAGGTAACCTACCTCTTATTGCAGCAACTTTGTTTGGATCCAATGTCCTGCGCCCTCGTGCACTCGCTCCCATAATGCTGCACAATAAAGTTTTCTTGGGGAACAAGACACGAACCAAGTGGCGCGCTGCATACTTGGGTTTAGTCTTTTGCCGAGCCTTCACCAAATGGTTTCCAAGAACTTTTACATTTCTTGCTGGGTCACCAACAAACTCTTTTGTGAAACAAAAACATTCAAAGAAAAAAACTTTAAAATCCCAAGCAAGTTGTTAAAAACAGAGCATTTTTTCAAACTCTTTCTCTTGACTCTCAGAGTATGTTCTCTACTACAGTTAATTGTACTATGTATTACTACTTATCTTTCCTCTTACAAAAGCAGTTTTAAATTGGAATGGTAACAGAAATATCTTTTTCATTCACATTAACCACAAACATAACTAACTGAAATCAAAACACCCAAGAAAATACATTAGACACCCAGTTGTCCACAATATTCACACTGGCCTATTTTACATATGTGCAGATATCAGATATGTTTTCAAGACACTGACTCACGAAGAATGGCATATCCATACATAGAACTGCTAAATTATAAACTGTTTACAGATTTTTAGATAGATATCTGAATATTTCACCTACTATTCATGCAGCTCTTCAGCTGTACAAATGTATTTTTTAGACCAAAAGCAATGAAGAAGTCATGGCTCGGCCTTGCACATAACTCAGGGCATTTACACTTTAGAACGGCGTTGGCTTTTCATACGTGGTGCTATTTTACATGTGTATCTTTATTATAATGTAATGATCTATAGAATTCTTCTTTTTCTATGGAATGAAGTATTTTGAAAGAAACCAAACACTGGAGGATTTGAGTATAGAAAGGATGCTTTGTGGATAAAATCTCTCACAAGAAGGAAACAGATATTTCCTTCTTAAAACATGTATACAGGCATATGCCTTGCTTAGCTTTAGTGGCCTCCTCCAACACATAGATAGCATGCACGTATTACATGAGAATTATACACCGGATAAAGAAGGTTACATTAAGAGAGAAAAAGAGACCCTAGAGTTAAAAGAACCCAAAGCACCTAGTGTAAATCAAAGGCTTGTGGTAGTACCAGCCATTTTTTTTAGCCTGTTTCTCAGTATTTGTCACAAAGGAACTCACCAAAGCTAGGATTGATGAAGACTGAAGAAGATGGTAGTTCTTCACTAATATTCACATCCTCAGATGCATTTCTGTAGTTCAACTCCACAGCATTATCTTCTGGACTGGGCTCAGATGGTGCTGGTATCGATGGTGATGCCACTGGTGAAGATGCAATGTTGACAGTACTTTCCACAATACTGGGAGCAAGATTTGATTGTGGTGAAAGGTCAGGCATCCCATTAGTTGCTGTGTATGATGAATGCAATGAATGTGTAGAAACTATGGTGGGGAGTGGTGGGCTCTGCCTTCCAACAGGCTGCTGAGATTCAAGCTGAAAACTCTGCTGGGCATGTTTTACTTTGGAATTGACTTGAACGTGGCCGTTTTGTAAAGCAACCCTTACAGCTGGGCTATGCCTTCCCTGGCCTGATGAAGAAAGATGAAAATCCCTTTCCATGTGTTTTTGTACTCTTATTTTTCTTGGAGGCAAATGACTGGAACTTCTGTATGTAAATCCAACTGATTTCTGCAAACATGATTCAGAAAATAATAAAAAGGTTAATTAGACATAGCTGATAATTTTCTTGGGTTTTTTTTTCTGCAAACCAGGAAAACTAGATTTTAGTAATTATGCTATTGGCAGCATACTCTTCCTTGAAGTAGTCGCTGTCATTAACTCAAAGCTGCCATGTTGTAGCCTTCCCTCTATTTCTTCTATTCTCATTTGTAGTTGCAACACTAAGAGTTTATCTGGTCAGCTTTGTTAGCGTAGAAACACATAATCACTGGATGATTATATGCAGGTGCTTTTATTGAAGAACTCTGGGAATCAAGGGTACAGACAAATCCGAATCTGACTCCGACATGGATTCGAGATGGACACATTTTATACTCTTTCTTTACATAATCATATGTTGATTATTAACTTGATATTGTTCTAGTGTGTGTATTGTTTTTGCTCAAGCATGAATTTAAGCCCTCTCTCCCCACAGCATTTCTTATCTATTGTACAGGAGGGTACACAGGTGTAGGTTTGCAGGGTTCTAGTAAAGATAATGCTTGAGATTTACTAAGTAATTATCGCATTTAACATCATCTACTATGCAGGTGGGTACGCAGGTGTAGGTTCGCAGGGTTCTAGTAAAGACAATGCCCGCTTCTGTTTCCAAGGCCCATTTTAGCTACCATGATTTTAGGAACATTTTAACCCCATGCTATCATTTCCCCTCTTTGAAAGTATTTTCACTTTCTATGTGTAAATGCTTTCACTTGATATAGTCTCTTTGGGTTTTGAATTTATACTTGATGTTCGTCTTTGAATCTGGGGTTGTCATAAGCGTTGTCACGGATGTTGCCACGAACTGGAGAATCTGGAGATGATGAATGTGGAATTTTGTTCTGTGTTAGTGCTCTCATTATCTTTCGGTTCCAGGATGTCCTTTTCTGTATTTTTTTTTTAATATGCTGTAGATTATCCAGATTGTTAGAAACATAACTAGTAAGACCATTAAATTTTCAATGATAGATTTAATCCTTGAACTTACATTTCATCTTAACCTTTTGAAGATTTTATCTAATTAGCTCGTCGTTATGTCTTTTTGTTCATCTTGTGCCTCATGCTCTATTTGTTTTAACTGATTGATATTATGTTCTACATCTGTAGTTACGTTTGGGATATGGATGCAGCAAAGATTAACTTGTCTTTTCGAAAATCTGCACACTTCATGTTTTTTCAGGAGTAGCATATCTGAGGTCAGTCGATTTTGTAAAGTCATTTTGGTAGTAGCTTGTAATTGCATGTTTAGTTCTTTGAATCCTTCTCAGGTGACTCTTGCTAATCTTTCTACTTAACTCGTAAGTTTATACATCATCTCTCTGTTTTGGTAGTTTGCTATAGGGCCGAACAGAAATTCTAATGCTCACCTAAGTTTTACTCCACTAGAGGGTTTTTGCTAAGTTTTATTTTGGTTTTTATTATTTGAAACTTTTTTCCTTGTTTTTATTTGCAAAAGTTCACGTTTTTCATTGAATGGGGACTTTTTCCAGATTGGACATAAAGTAAGGAGGCCTAAAGTAAATTCTTTTACTTTTCTATTTATGGGCAGGTGGGTTGTCTAGGTACTATCACTTGTTGCCTAAACAAATTGTCTTGGGCTTCGGACTGTGCTTCTACCGCATTTTATTATTATTTTGTAATTTATTTGGCTTTGTTTGTGTTTGATTTTTCTACAGGCACAACTAATTTGCATGGCCACTGCTAGTGCTAGTATTTGCTTTATCTTTACATTGACGTGCAATCATAAGTTTTATCACATGCCTACTAACTTATTTTATTAGCTTTTGTTCTGTTACTAGTGGCAGTGTTCATTACCGCCGGATCAGTGTCATTTTCAGGGCTTTTCCATTTGAGATACTAAGGGGTCCTTGTCATATATTGGAATTTTTGAAGTATACTCATGGACCACGCACTGTCCCAGGGTTCTATCTGACTTTTTTTATTTTTTGCCTCACATTTCTATACAAGGGTGGTCTCTGTGATTTTTCTTAATTTTTTTATAGTGTGGTAAGAAGCTCTGCTATTTTGTAAGGTTTTGATCTTTAACCTAGCATTTTATGATTTGTCTTAGTTTTTTATGATTTAAAAGGCAGTCTTGTTGTCTCAAGGGCTTCATCTACTCTCTTATTACTTTCTAAGTCTCTTTGACTTTTTGCCTGGATTCTGACACTTGTTCACATGCAATTGTCTTATTGTCTGGTATTTCAGGTAATTTTGACGTTATGATTTCTCAGCTTATTGGGTCTCCTGTTGTCTTTGGTATTGGCAGACAGGCAGTTATTTTACTAGTGTTTTGCATTTTGGCAAAGTCTTTGATTAATCTAATCATCACATTCTCAGCCTGAACTGCATTGGAGATTTTTACCACTTGTGTTTTTGCTTGTACCTCCCTCTTCATTTTAGAATGAAGAGTGGTTAGCTGATTTTCTTGCATTTTGTATCTCAAAGCAATATTATTCTTAATTGGTAACATTAATATTTATAAAATGAGCATTGACACAGGTACTAAGATCATTTTGAACAGTTAAATGCATCTTATCTGCAGTTTCGTTGGTCTCAGGGGTTGTGCAGTTCACAGTCTTGGACGGGCTTTCTTCACTCGTGTGTAATGTATCTAAGGATTCACTCTAGCTACTTTGACTGCTGTAAAGGTGGTTCGTAATACTTGATGGGGTTCACTTTACTTTTTTTTTAATGGTTTTTCATTTTAAGTTTTAATGTATACTTTATCTCTAGGAAGAATATTGTGAACTGGATTCTCGAGAGTCAGCGGCCTATTTTACACGAGGGCGCTCTGAAGCCGGGCTAAAGTTTTCTCAAGAGATAGAACATAGTTATATACTTCTTGTTTCCCCGTGACATGTATGTTTGGATTAGGTTCGGGAGATTCATATGGTTTTCTATACACTATTTCGTAAGGACTGACTGACATCCCACTCTTAGGCTTTACCTGAAACCTTAAAAGTGCTATTGGCAGAGCTTG
>VWPU01006260.1:0-36525 GCA_013398955.1 Callaeas wilsoni
TGGAAGGTGTTCTAAAACTCTTACTGAAGATTCAAACCCACAGATTTCAGTGATTTTTCTTCACTTTTCTGTATATGGTAGAATCACCCCCCTCCAGTTTGAGCACAATCCTTATCCTGGCTGAGAATTTACACTGAGCTGGGGGTTAAAGATGCTCCACAACCCCGTGGGATGGGGGAACAATCCCAGATATCGGAGCTAAAGCCCCGCTTCTCCAGGGCTGCTGCCTCACAGTTACTATTTCGGAAAGAGCTTTAATTTGCTTGTTTTATAGGTTGTATCTTTATGAAATAAAGGTATATTTAGCAGCCACAAACAGAGGCAGCTTTGAGTTGATTTTTATAATCTTTTCCTGAATAGACTTGCGTCATTCCAATAAGCCCTGGACAAAAGAGTGGACAGTTGTCTGAGAGTCTTTTTTATAACATTTCTCTCTTTCTATTGTCAGAGAGCTGCTAATAAAAGAACCAGGAGTCCATTAATTCAGTGAATGAACATATAGTAAAGTCAGTTCCCTCTTGAGAACAATAATGTTGCGGTCAGCTTAGGTTTCCATGGAAACTAAGTACTTCTAAGAAGTTTGCATCCTTGATTTTGCTGAAATGAAGCATGTAAAGTAAAAAAGGTGTAAGGCTGGCATGGAAAAGTCGGCAAAGAAAGTGATGGTTAAATTATTTTGCAGGAATAACACTGTATGTTGAATTTCTGTGATACAGATGCTTGGGCTTGGTTGTTTAGTGAGTGTGGGTATGAGAAATGGCTCCATGAGGAGATCTCGGGGGGTTTTGAGCCCATAAATCAGGCCAAGTTAAGAGGACTTGCAGTGGTTGTGTTTGCTCTCTCCGTATCTCCAGAACGCCGAGGCAGGCCCAGGCACACGCGCAGCACAAGGTGCAGCAGTGGCTGTCCCAGGGCTCCCACAACTGCAGGCTATGAAGAGGTTCATGCCGATTTCCCATTTCTCTATGGCAAATAACGTGGATTTTGGATAGGTGTGAACACCTCATGCAGTTTTAGATGAGATCTTTCTGTGAGTTAAGTTGGTTCTTCTCCCCCTTGATCGGTGCAAACCCCAGAGCTGTGATGTCGAGCTGTTCTCCAGCACTGATTTATAACCTGCTGTCTGATTTCCCTGGATTGCTGAAGCTGAGGAGGTGTCCAAAATGTGCTGCCGAGCTGCTCACACATACGGCTCAGGTGACACGTGGCTCCAGTGAGCAGCATCCCCTCAGACAAAAGTGTCCCTCAGCTCTGGGCACAGAGCTAGGAGAGGTCACCTTGTCATCGTCATGATGCTTCTCAAGCACGGACACACAGACTTTGGGCTGGCTTTCAGTTTGGAACTGCATTTTGGTGGAGGTGAGAAGGCAGGAGGCTGCTCCCTTGGCAAAATTAATGATTTGGAATCCTTCCCTGTGAGGGTGCTGAGGCCTGGCACAGGGTGCCCAGAGAAGCTGTGGCTGCCCCATCCTGGGAAGTGTCCAAGGCCAGGCTGGACAGGGCTTGGAGCACCCTGGGATAGGGAAGGTGTCCCTGCCCATGGCACAGGGTGGAATGGGATGGTTTTTAAGGTCTAACCCAAACCATTTCATGTTTCTGTGGTCAGGGCACAAATGAGACTCATTAGGACACTTTGGCTGAGTAATCAGTTATGCTAATAACACATCCAAATTCAAGATTTATAAACCTGTTTATAACCAAGAGTTTCCTAAATAGTGTGAAACCTTCACGTGCTGGTCCCTGCTCCCTTTGCTTGGAGTTTGTGGGAATGCTCACAAACACACATTCAAGAGTTTTAACACAAATTAACAGTTTTAACACAAAGTAAAACATTTTTAGCACTTCTCTCCCAATCCTCCTTTTATCTCTGTGTCTGTAGAGTTCATTTCAGTGCTGCCCTGTTAAAAACCACATGCACCATCATACGTGAAATGCCAATAGTCGACATTCGTGTTTATCCGCTCTCATCCGATGTGTTTTAATTGTTTGCATCCCTTGGAGCACAGGCTCCTTTTCCCTGCTAACCAAAGTGAGGGGCTGGCATTTCCACCCCGCCAGTGAAACAATATTCTGGATGATTAGGAGGCATTACAGCCCCGGCTCAGTTTGAAAATGCCAGAATGCCCCAGAGATCCCCATGAATCTGCTGCCAGCCGGCCCCTGTCAGAGCTGAAGGCAGCACTGTCTGGAGCCCAAAATCAACTTCAGGAAGGTCATGTGAAAGAAAATCCTCAGTCATCAGGAAGCCCTTGGCCCCGTGGCCTTTCTGACATTTTCTGACAAACCTTAAATCACCAGAGTAGACAAAACATCACAAATTTTGGAATGATAGCCTGTGGGATTTCGGGGCTGTGTGGTAACTTGGAAGGTAACGCACACACAGCCCCCTCCCCTCCCTCTGCTCTGCAGTTCCTCCTCGGATGCTGGGCTGAGTGCGCCACGAGGGTTTGGCTGGAATTAGGCCCTGGAATCAGGTCTGGATTCGGAACCAGCCGTGGGCTGGGCTGGGAGCTGATCCAGCAGCAGAGGAGGGACCTGCCCTGTGCCAGCTCCAGGCATTTACGTGGAGCAGGGAATATTCCTCAGTGAGGGAGGAGGGATCGCTCCCAGGACAGGCGCCTGTTCCAGTGGGGAATCTGGGATCGGGATTTATTGTGTGGTTCCACACCTTAGAGAAGCCAGATGGTTCCATGGATGTCTCCTGAGGGGTGTGCAGGATTGGGTTAATCTCATTGTAAGGAGAATTTGGAGCAGGTAGGAGCCTCTTGGAGCTCCCTGGATAAACAGAAAAAGCTGGAGAGCAGCTGGGGAGGGGGGAAAGGGGAGTGTGGGGGTGAGTAACCACCAGAGCGACTTGAAGTTGGGACCAGCCCCGATGGTGCTGCTGTGAAAATGAAAGCCAGAACACAGAGAACTGGGTGCCAGTGAACAATAATTAAATATAAATATGCATAACATAACAAAACAAAGAAAGGCTTTTTGGTTTGGGTTTTTTTTTCATATTTTGCTCTAGAAATAAACCAAGGTTCTGCAGAGCAGTGAAGGTGGGACTGCTGTCCCACAGGCATTGCAGGACCACAGTGTGTTCTGACGGATTTTGATTTTGATTTTAGATTCTATGAGATGATAAAATACATGTTCCGGGGGAAAAAAACCCCAACCAAATTTATTTTTCACAGGACAGTACCGGGAGAAAAATAAAGAAAAGTAATTGCCAGAAGTCAGCTCCTCTGTGATGTTCAGTGGTGCTTTCCCTCTGGAAATTTTAGCATGGAAATTTCAGCAACGCTCTGTAAACATGTATATAAATATATATAAAATATATATATAGAATAATAATAGTAGCAGCAGGAGAAGTCTAAATTAAGTGCTTAAATCCTTTCTTGGCTAACCCAAGCGATTCATTTTTTTTATTACATTTTCCCCTCCTTATTTTAGACTGTAACACAGCATATAGACCAGAAATACTGAAAGCTGTGGAATAGATTAGGAACTAATTTATAAACTTCAGAGGAAGTTTTCCTCTTGCTTCTGTTGACGCTTAATGTGGCCTTATAAGTAACTGAAATTAAGAAATCTTCTGTCATATGGAGGCATCCTCTCTCCTAATCTTCCGGAGTTAGCTGATTATTTTAGGGATTTGTTGCCATGAATTCTGGCCTTGGGGACGGGAGGCGAGTTTGCTACCCAGCATTTTTCCAGCTCATTAATTACTGCTGCAGAGATAGTTCTGCACTGCTGCTGTCAGGGCATCTTAGACCCTGCTTGGTGCAATAATTCTTTTTGTTTCAGAAGAATGAATCACGAGGCCTGAAGGAACTGCTTCTCTGAATTTCCACTGGAATTTCTGTCTTAAGCTTCAGCTCCTCTGCCCCAAAATGTTGGTTCTTCCTCACAGAAAGTCTGGGAAAACTCTGGACATTTGTATCAGTGCTGCTGCTTCAAGGTCATTTTTAGGACAGTGTTAAACTCTTCTTTCCTGAAAGAGTTGATTTAAAAATGAGTCAAGAGGAATTTTCATTTTTTCAATGTTCGCCCTTCCAGTTACTTATATTTATATATAAAACCAGGAAAGTCTTGACTTTCATTGTTCATCTCTCCCCTTAATACCTGGTTCAGTTTTTTCCCTCTTTCTGTAGTGCTGCCCAGAAATAAGCTGGACTTTTCTCCTGGTTATCTTGGCAAATCCAAGCAGTCTCTTGCTCAGCTCCTGCTGCCATGAAGTGGAGATTAATCATTTTCCTTGTCACGGGAATCTTAAAAAAGGTGAATCCTGGACAAGTTCTGTGCTGGGGCCAGGGTTGCCATGTAAATCCACGCACAGGAAAACACCATCAGCTGGACACTCAGCTCTGTCTGGGCTTGGGGTGCTCCTTGCACTGACCTCATTCCTTTTTGCTGGCTGGGTGTCTCTTTTTCACCTAAATTCCTGTTGGGAACAGAGGTCTGGAGCGATCCTGGAGGGTTATTTTCCTGGTTTCCCGCAATCCCAAGCAGGAAGGATGTGCAATTTTTCCTAAGGAGGTTGCGCTGTCCCTGAGTAAGATCCTTCCTCTCAGGCTTTGTGTCTGCTGATGACTCGAACATGTCCCCTGAGTTCCAACAGCAATTTATTCCTGGCACTTTGGATTTGCCAGTCCTTTTGCCAATAAAAACTTGGAATTGGAATGGTGTCCCACCCTCCCTTCCAGGTCTGCTGCTCACCATATGCTCGTTTGCTCTTTGCTCTGACGGCCTTTCCTGCAGACCCCAGAGCATCCCCTGCTAAAACCAGGTACAAACTGGGCACCCCTGGAGCAGGACACGTGGGATTTAAATCATGCTCATTTTTCCAAGGCATTGCTGTATCAGAGGTGTCCAACCATGCAGCAAATCCCATCCTCATCCAGGAGCTGGGTTGGCTTTAGGCGAAACACTTCCCTTCCTGTCCAGCTGCTGTTCACATAGCCCGACCATCCATTCTGCTATTTAAAGGATTTAAGTCCAAGAAAAGAAGCCATAATGGTCAGTCGTGGAGATTTTAATTGTTATTATGCTGATAGCACGATTTTCTCAGAGTAATGAAGTCAGAAAAATGAGATTTATTATTTAATCCTGGTGTATGCCCACGTTTCTGCTGAGCCCAGAGCAAGGCTTTAACCATTTGCAATATGAATATTTGTGTTCTGGTGACTTCAAAGTGTTACAGGGTCAAATAGCCATGAAAGCAGAATATTCTGAGGGGATTTTAAATGGTCCTTTTTGGTCCATGATAGGAAGGTTGGCAAACGAGCAGCTGATGGATGTCGGGGTTTGCAGCCGTGTTTGGTTTGGAAACTTGCTCCGAAGTTTGGATGCATCCCTGAAATCCATCAGAACCCCTTTGGACTGAAAAACATCCATGAAAACCTTGCACATGGCTTTTTTTTCCTTTCTTTCTTTCATAGATTTCCTCTAATTCCTCAAACTAACTGGGCTGGAAATATCCAAGGAATAGATTTTCTTGTTGCATTTTCTCTGTTCTGTTTGTAATGCCAGGGAAAGCCTAAAAGTGTTGGAAGCTTATGCACATAAATGATGAGGAAAGAAACCAATGGAGTTTTGCTTTTTCTCTGAAAGTTTGGAAATCCTTTAGAGCTGGACAAGGCTTTGAGTGTGTTTTGCTTCTTGCGGAGGAGTAGAATTCAAGAGAAATGCTTCTTTTAAATATATTTACATGGATTGGGTCTCCACAAAGCACAACCACAAACTGATTGGCACGATGAGCAGATTTTAGGCTTTAAAGAGGGAGAGGGGATCTTCCAGCTACATTTCTCAGCTCTGTAGTTAAATTAACATTTAGCCTCAGTCAGAAAACCTGCTGGACTCCCTTTGGGTAGGACAGAAACTCTGCTGATCTCACTGACCTCCTGCATCTCTGCTCTTCCCTCAGCCTTGGGCTTTTCGTGCTCTTTTTCTGTGATGCTGAAACGTGTCAGACACTGAATTACAACAGCCACGTGTTTGGTGCCTCCCCCTCCCATCTGAGGATAACCAAACCTCTCTCTCTGTATCTACACAGCCAGGATTTACCTCTGCAGTAGCCCCTTCTCCCCCCAGGTTGTTTTCACTGCCATAAAACAGCTCACCTGCATTTTCTGTGCTTGCACAGGGCTCTCCCTTTCACGCTAACACAGCACATCAAATATTTGTTTGCTTTTTCTTTAAATATCAATGAATAACCATTTCCTTTAAAAAATTTAAAAAAAAAAAAAAAAGAAGAAAGCTGAGGAGCTTCTCAATTCACAGTGCTGCTGTTGTAAAACTGCAAAGCCAGTGCGGTGGCAGAGGGAAACCCTCTTTCAGAGGTACTGAAATCCCTTAAATAAATGAATTCGATCTGATTTTGTGCTTGTACAGGAAAATTTCTCTAAGATAAGCAGATGTCACGCTGTAAAAGAAGCAGTTGAAATTCATATTCTGCATTAAGGGTCGCTCATCTGTGCCACACACCCGTCAGAACGAGACCAGGAGGAACCGGCCTAGTGGCAAGAAAGGTTTGGGCTGGATGCTGAGGAAAACGAGCCCCTGGAATCGCTGAGTACCCGAGCGGGCTCTCTAGGGAGGAGATAAAATACCTGCCACCGCAGGCTCTAAAGAGGTTTAGACAAATACCTGCCGGGCCGGCCTGGATATCCACAACCCTGCATGAGAATGAGGGGGAGCCGGGATCGCTTGCCCAGCTCCCTTCCAGCCGCGCGGGGCTTTATGGTGCTCATAGGTTTATCTTGTTCATCAGCGTGAAAGGCGCTGAAGGAGGCAGGAGCCCGACTGTCCTTTCATTCCGCACGTGCAGCCCGCAGCACACGGGGAAAATGCGAGCTGGGGGCACTGAAAGCTTTTCTTCTCCTTTTAGACTCTTTTTGCTTCCCTGTAATGGGGCCTGGGAAGTGTCGTGCTCTTTGTGTTCAGTTTTCCTTATCAGCCGAACATTTTTCTCCGTTTTCAAGTGGATTTGGTGCTCAGGAGAGCTGGCAGGTTGAGAGCAAGGTGATCTGAGGGGCTGAAAGTCCTGAAGTCCCACGTAGCTGAGTTTTCCAGCATGGAAACCAGTTGATCCAGATTCTAAACGTGTGGTTATACACACCAGAAAAGCAGAGGAAAAGGAAGGAAAGGAAAGAAAGGAAAGGAAGGGAGAAAGGGAGAAAGGAAGGGAGAGAGAAAGAGAGAAAGAGAGAAAGAGAGAAAGAGAAAGAGAGAAAGAAACAGCGAGAGAAAGAAAGAGAGAAAGAGAGAGAGAGAGAGAAAGAGAGAGAGAAAGAGAGAAAGTAAGAGAGAAAGAGAGAAAGAGAGAGAGAGAGAGAAAGAGAGAGAGAAAGAGAGAAAGTAAGAGAGAAAGAGAGAAAGAGAGAGAGAGAGAGAAAGAGAGAGAGAAAGAGAGAAAGTAAGAGAGAAAGAGAGAAAGAGAGAGAGAGAGAGAAAGAGAGAGAGAAAGAGAGAAAGTAAGAGAGAAAGAGAGAAAGAGAGAGAGAGAGAGAAAGAGAGAGAGAAAGAGAGAAAGTAAGAGAGAAAGAGAGAAAGAGAGAGAGAGAGAGAAAGAGAGAGAAAGAGAGAAAGAAAGAAAGAAAGAAAGAGAAAGGAGTAGAAGTCTTAATACTTGCAACTGTAAGCCAGAGTTCTGAATTAATATATTAAGTTAAAACAAGGATGACGGAATGTGGAATAACAGCTGCAAGTGAATGCTGGAATGCTCTGTGCTTTCATAAAGAAGATTTAAGGTGTCGAAGCATTTTTCTGTTTCAACATGGCAGTTCTTTGTCCTTGTGGCTGACATTGCTGAGTTTCTATGTATCGTTGCACTGGGTGGAAACATCCTTTAACTGCCAGACAGCACTTACCGATAAGCCACCAATTAATAATGTTGATTTGAAAAGCCCGAGAATAGGTGAGAAAGCAAAGTCCTTTGGTAAGTCATATTTGCACAGTATTAAGAGTCCCCTTTCACCTGGCCCAGCAAACACGGCGTTGGGAGCTCCGTGCCATTGAAAAGCTGAGAGACTCTAATGATATGTGATAATTGCCACTGATAATTGCCACTCCTCGCTGCTCAGCACCCACTTATCGTGCCTTTTGTACATACATACCTTTGCAACAGGCAGCTCCCGGCAGATGTGTTCCTCTTTCCTAAATACCGAGGAGGGGGGATTATTTTTTTTTTTTCCTTCTGCTACATCGACCTGTTTTATCAAAGAAGTGAATGCTGGGGAGGAATCAGCATTTCCTTCAAAGCTGGTGGCCCTCGAATGGAAGGCTTTGCGTTGGGTCTGGGTGTGCAAACAACCCCCTCTGTTTGCTCAGCTGATGCCACAGTCGTCCCTCAGCGCCGCCAGGGCAAGGCCAGCGCTGGTTCTGATGGAACAAAAAGTGATTAAACCCCGTGGCAAACGCGAAAGCAGCTCACGGAGGGAACCACAGATGATTCCACGCAGCCACTTGTGGGCTTTGGTGTGAATCCGGGCGGCCCCAGGCAGCTGGGACACGCAGGTGTGACATGGGGACACCCAGGTGTGACATGGGGACACCCGGACCGGTCCCGAGCAGAGCAGCTGCCGGCAGCCGGGCGCGGAATGCGCTCCATCATCTCTATCTTTGTATGTTCCTGTGCTCTTAAAAAGGCATAGAAATGGAATTAATTAGAAGTAGATGAAGCTGTTTGATTAAAGGGCTTATTTGTTGCCCAGCCGTATGTGGAGGTATAGAAATGCAATTAGTTAGAGAGTGCCATTAGCAGTGTCAGGGACCAGAAGTAATAGAGCTTAACCCTCCCGGGAGGCTGCCGGGGCTGGGATCCCGTGCTGCAGGGCCGGGGTTACACCACCACAACTGTTTTTCCCTCTTAACTCTTTCCGTGGAGAGATTCCCAGCAAGAGCCAGCCTGTTCAAACACACACAGCGCCAGCTCCCCCCTCCCTGCAATCAGCAGGCTGGAAAACAAGAAGTTCCACAAAGACTCGCTCTTAAAATATGCAAAATACATCAATTTGTCAGCTTTCAAAAATCCCTTGAGAGCGTGGCTGGGAGTATCACGCGGGGGAAGTGTGATCCTGCTGCAGCATCTGTTGTGTACCAGTGACCTGCAGGGTTTTGGGGTGAGAGTGGTGGTAAAACCCACGGGATTGAACAGGAGCCTTTCCCAAGCGACACATTTGGGAGCTGCACGGAGCTGCTGCGGTTTCACTTTATCAGGTGCTGCCTAAGTTCACCTCGATGGCATCCGAATTTATCTGCCTGCTGCTCAGGGTGCGCTTTGGACACCTCTGGGATCTCTTAAATGAGTTTTGTGTGGTCTTGCTGCTGTTACTCCTCGAGATCTGCTGGGTGTGAGGAGGGAAATGTTGGCTGAGTCCCGGCTTTTGAGGTTTCAGCCTTCCTGCCCAGCACCTTTTCTGCTCTTTCATGGAAGCTGTATTGACTTAAGTGCTGGAGTGAGTGCTCAGCCCCACCTTCAGCACTGCCGGCTCATAACCCGTCCACAGTCGCGGTATCCAAACACTTTCTGGGGAGAAACATCCACGTATGGGATGCCCCTGGGTGAGAAAATGCTGGCCAGCATCAGCCAAGGTTGGGGCAAACCCGCTCCTAACCACCCTAAATGTGTCTGATGTATCTGTCCTTTCCCTTGAGAAAGTGCCGCACTCCAGATGAAAAGAAATGCACTTCATATTTCAGCTGATAATGACAAGTTAATAAAATCGGGATTTTGTGCAATGCAGGACCTCTGACATCTTAATCTTTATTAAAGAGACTTAAACTACCAGGAACTGCTGGTGCTGACTGGCACAGCCAGACTCGAGAAACACCAGGAGAGACTGGTCAAATGAACTGTTAAACAACTCTTCCTAATCCATCAGGAAGAAACAATAAGTGCTGGAAACATCTATTTACCATGCATCAATCACGCTTACCTAAGCAATTTCTAAGTAATTATACTTCTGTTATATAGTTCCTGAGATGACTGGTCTGAATGAGACGTTTGCTTTATTAAAACAAAAAAAAAAAATCACTTTACTTGACATATCAAATGCTGTTTCACATTCTGTCACATTAGTAATTTTTCTGGACATGATTTCTGCTAATTGTTGTGTTAAAATCCTATCTGGAATTCAAATAGCTGCTTTTCCCTTTTAAAAACTTGACAAAAGCAGGGGTTTAAAATTTTTTAAGTGGTAGAGATTTTGTCTGTCGAGTTTTGCAAAGTCAGTAAAAAATGGTATTTGGACCAGGTTGGCAAGATGTGACCCATGGGAAGGGACTATTGGGGACAGGGAGAATAAAACGGATCTTTGCTGCAGTGAAAGCTGAGTGCCTTTTTCTTTCTTTATTTATATTTCTGCCAGCTTTTATCCAAAGCCATCCCTGCAGGAGCAGGCAGAGATAGGAGGCTCTGGTGGTCTCCAGGACGCACCAAGCTGTGAACAACCATCTCGTTCCTATTCTGAAGATTTTGCTTATATTTTTCCTGACCAATAGAACGTTCCAGGCTAATGGATCAATTAATGGAGAGCGGTTTGCCTCCACATTTTATACAGCCATGCAAATGCAGTGCCTTGTGTCTTGTTGACCTTTGATGTTTGAACATCACGGAGTTATAAAAACAGATATAAATATATGTGTGTTTTACAGACCCATCATTGTGTGGGGCTTTGAAATGTCGTTTTCTAATCCACTCAGAGGAAGGGGAGGGATGGAGTCTTTGTCAGTATCCAAGCAATTAGGATAATTAAAAAAGAAAGCTTATTGGGTAAACATGCTCTTAGATTGTGACCTCTTAATTAATGGACTACAGGGAGAAATTACAGCGGTGGCAAGATAATTAACACATGCATTTAAAAAGAACTGTTAGACAAGGGTATTATAGGATAGTAAGACACAGATTTGAATCACGGAAGGACTCTGGAGGTGAACAAACACGGTGGAACAAGACAAGATTTGCATGTGTGAGTGCCCCAGCACACAAGAGGGACAGATTAGGATAACTTTGTTATCACACCCAGGCGGCTCCGTTAGCGCCACATTCCCCCAGCCAAGGGCTTTAAGTCCAGGCTGGGTTTTGTGGAGTCCCCCAGGAGCAGAATTCCCCCACAGGATGCATTGCCATTGCTGATAATTCTGAATATTGCAAGAGGAGTGTTGGAAACTTTGCTCCCCTTGGTAGGAGCACTGACACCATCAGGGAGCTGTTTGTCCGTTTTGTGGCATCCTGCACGTGCCTTCCTGGTTCTGTGCCTCTCACTAATCCTGACAACTCAGTCAATATTTTGGAAACTGGATCAGTCATTAACTAACTAGCTAACTAACTAACTAAATAAATAAATAAATAAAATTAAGAGGCAGATTGTTTCCTCTTCTCAGAGTAGAGTTTGGGTCGTGTGTGCTGTTGGGTTACAAAGTCCATCATCACTCTCGGTGTGGAGACAGCTCCGAAGAAGCCAGAATACCCAAAGCAGACATTTTTTGATTGATTTGCCACTTTCTGTCACCAAAGCTGTCTCATCCTTGGCAGGTACGAAGCAGAGCAGGTTGTGAGGGGGGCTCTCAGGCTCTGCCTTTGTACATGAGCACCCAACGCAGTGTGAGCACTTCGGTGAGTGACGGTTCTCAGTCATGTTATCAATAATTCTCTGATGTAGGGTTTAGGTGCCTAGCAGGCGAGGGGCTGAGCAGAGCAGCAGCATCCGGGCATCTTCCTCACCTGGGATCATTTCCCCACCACCACCTTTGGGGTTTTTTCCATTTTTGAAAGAGAAGGGCACAATTAAAGCTCTGTGACCCCCAGAGGTACCTCTGCAGTAGGGTTTGGATCTCTGCAGAGTGAGTGTTCCTGAGCTGGCTGTCAGGATTTCCCTGCTCAGTGCAGGGAAGCAAAGCTGACATCATCAGGGTCTCTGGTGGAGCATCGTGGGTTGCTCAGTGTCCTGGGAAGTGCAGAAACACCTAACAGGGATGTCCATGCTCATGGAATTGCCCGTGGATCAAGCTAAATCTTACCCAAACCGAGGAGGAACTTGGATGGGCTATGGAGGTGCTTTGTCTGGGTAGAAAAGATCTCAGGGTGCACACAGGGCCAGGGTTCCGGGCTCTCTAATCATGAAGTCCCCTAAACTCTCATTTACCAAAAGAACGAACTGCAGAAAAGTCAAAAACCGAAACGATTTGTGTTTAAGGGATCAAACCTCATGCTCCAAACGTGCAAACAAGGCAGAGCTGGATGATTAGGTACAGTTTGAGGAACATGTGATTTGCATAAGTCCCCACTCCCCACAGCATCCCGGGGAACAAAGAGATGCTCTGCCAAGCCAACATTTCAGGGATCCCACCGAGCACTTACCCAAATCCCACCCACTTCTTGGTGAGTCTCAGCACTGCTGCTTTTGTCTGAATATAAATGTCCCTGTTCAGTGCAGTGTTCATCCTACCTGGGACATTAAGAGATGCATGTGGACTAAAAAAATATTTTAAAAAGCATTATGAATGTTTGATTAGTGACTTGGGCCCCAAATTTTTAACTAATTGAGCACATTAAATGGTATGTCTGTGAAAGACTAATACAAGACACTTTTCAAAGCTTCTTTAATAAAAATTCTATTTGGGATTTGACCATAATGGCTATCCTTGCTTGCCAAAACATGACTTCTTAGCAGGTGACTTTCATCAAGTACATCTGAAATAGTACCTAAATGAATTAGCAATAAAATGGACTTAGGCCGAGCAGTAGGAGCCTCCATTAATCTTGGGTTAATCACTAAAGAGATGCCATTCACTTTTCTTAAGAAGTCACATTTTTCTCCCCTTGCTGGCGACCAGATTTCATAAAGTAACATATTTCTAATGAAAGGGCTCTGCTTGAATTAAAACCCTGAAGGTTTATGCAGATTTTAGTTTTGATTACTGCTGGCATGGGCTCTTAGCAGACTCCGGAAGGTAGGGCCGCAGTGAAAGAGTCCCAGCATGCAGTTCATAATATTCTTTGAAATAAAATAGTGCACTTGTACTTAGTGGCTTTAATCAGCTCTGACTTTTGATAGTCAAACAATAGCTAATTACAGTAACACCTGCCTTCTAAGTCATGTCATGTAGGTTATTGCCAACAAGAGACCTTGTATCTTAGCTGCGTGATTATTATAGAGTCTAAAACCTATCTGTTCAAAAAAGAGGGGGGAGAAGAGTGGAGTTTGGTGGCCATTATCCCTCTTTTTATTGTCTGACGCATTTCTGGCTTTTCTCGTGGCGGTTTGCTGCGTTTGAAAGGCGAAGAGTTGGTGTTTATGGCCGGATTAGAGATGGGAGTCTCGGGGAAAAGGATACGATTTGCAGCTCTCACTTTTCCGTGCAGTAACGGGAGATAATGCTGGATGTGTGCAGCCCCAAACCTATCTGAGTGCGTCTCGATTTTCAGTGTAGCACAAAATTTGAAATATGTTGTGAGTTGGTTGTATCATTGGATCTCTGGCGGGCAGCCACGGAGCAGAATTTTATTTCACCATCATTAAATGCACTGGTACGGGAAGGGGAACAAAGGTCCATTTATTCCAGCCTTCATCAATTCTGGAAGGGTTTCATAAAATAAAAGATACCCAGCTAAGAATCCAATTTTGAAATGACAGACCTTGTTTCTGGAAAGAAATCCACACTTTTCCCCCAAATACATCTGCCTTTCCTGTGAGGAATTGAGTCGGACGAGTTTCCCTGTCGGGCGGAAGCCATAAATTATTGTCTCATTGAAGACTCTTTTCTCATTAATTTTGCCAGCAAATAAGGCTTCGTTTTCACAAACTCAGTCAAGTGAATAATATCAGATGTTTGCCGGTGGGTCTCCAAGAGCCGCGGCTCCGTGTGCTGATCCTGGAGGGATGCTCTCTGCTCCGGACCAAAAGGATAACGGGACAGATTCCGCATCCAGTTCTGCCAGATTTGGGCTCCGAACTGTGTGAGCAGGGAAATTAAAGGGCTTTAATGATCAGAGCATTCAGAGAAACCCTGGGAGTGTAAAAGGGACCAAATGGAGCCGTCCTTGGATCGTGTTTTACAGGGTGTGTTTTCTGGGCATGGTTTAGAAAAGCGTCACGGGTGGGTTATGCATGTGCAGGGTTCCGCTGCTCTTTCTCCATGATTTTGAATGCAAATAGATTGAATTCTGGGAAGAGTATCATTCTCAGGTAGCTCTGCTCTGGCTGACAATAGAATCCCTCAAAATATTTCGGGATTTTGGCAAGATGTGGTGCGTTTCTGCTCTGGGATTTTCACCTGGAATCTTGCATTTCCTGCACCGTAACCCATCACATCCAAGTACCGAGGATGGATGCAGGGGGGTTAAATTTCTCTTTACAATCAGACTGAGTGTTTAAAAAAACCATTCCTTCTGGATTGTATGAGGAATTTGCGAGGGAATGTGTTCAGGGTTACCTCAATGAGCAGGGAATTCATGTTAAAAGGACTGCTTCCCAAAACCACCTCTAAGTTCAGCCTTTAATGGGCCGGCTTTTCCCTCTAAGTTATTCTTTCTCACTCCATCATTTGTCACGTTAACCTCAAACTGTGTAGCGAGAAATCTTCTTTATATCAGTTACCATGTTTGCCATATCTGATCAGCGTGATTGATCATGGCCCCAGCCACAGGTTGGTAATAAGCTGTTTTGAGAGAGACACACATTTCCCCCAGGACAAAGCTGGCATGACAGCATTATAAACTGGCCATTTATCAAGCTGCTCCCAGGTGGTCACCGTCGGAGCACGGCTCGGCAGCCTGGGCTTCCACGGAGCTACGGGGGGATGGACCCGGGGCTGGTGGGCACCGCGCTGCAGCTAATGCAGGAGACAGAAACAAATGACACCGCGCTGCAGGCGCAATTGGGAGTGCAAATGTCACGCCTGGAGTCGGCCGCGGCCCTCCTCGGAGCGCGGCTCCCGCGGCTGCTCCGGGTGGCAGCGGGGCAAAACTGCTGTGGAACTGCTCCACAGGGAGTGCTGGGGGGTTTTTCCTGTGCCCCAAAGGGATGGGGCTTGGTGCTGGATGGAGCTGACTCTTCTTGGTCACAGCTTTTGGCCCAGGACTTTACAGAGTCTGTGTTTGTGGGAAGGTTGGAGAGCATCTCCCATGGGAAAAGGCTGAGGGAATTGGGAATGCTCAGCATGGACAAGAGAAGGTTTGGAGTGCCCTAAATGTGGCCTTCCAGTTCCTAAAGGAGCCCACAAGAATGATGGAGATGGAATTTTTACAAGAGCCTGAAGTGACAGGACGAGGGGGGAATGGCTTCACGCTCACAGAGGGGAAGTTCAGGGTAGATATATGGAAAAAACCCTTCCCTGTGAGGGAGGTGAGGCCCTGGCACAGGGTGTCCAGAGAAGCTGTGGCTGCCCCTGGATCCCTGGAAGTGTCCAAGGCCCGGTTGGACGGGGCTTGGAGCAGCCTGGGACAGTGGAAGGTGTTCCTGCCCATGGCAGGGGGTGGAATAAAGCAATATTTAAGGTCCTTTACAACCCAAACCAGTCTGTGATTCCATGAAATTCATCTTCTGAAGAACTGAATAAGATGTTGCAAAACTTTTTTTCTTTTAACCTTCTCTGTGTTGTTTCCACTCCTCTTCCCCCCCTCCCTTGAATTTTGGTAAAGTGACTTTTATTTTACAGCTTAAATGTGTAGTTATTCCCAGACTGCACAAACTGCAATTTTTAATCTTAATGATAGATTTAGTGACCACTGAAGTGTAAAATAAACTACTGTGGCCTAATCAATCAAATCTGCATAGTTGAGAGAAAGCACCTGTATGAGGCTTTTATATTAGAATGTCTGTAATGGTAATAGATGTTTATTAGCAACCATAAAGCTGTTTGAATTTAATATCTCTCTAAATAACACCAACAGCATTAAAACAAATCTCTAAAGCAAATGCAACTGCTCCATAAACAGCCCACAATGCAGGGTTTAAAAGCCATTACAAGAATCGTGGGAGATTCATGGGTTGTTCTGTGGCTTAGGACACTCAGCTGTGAGGGAGCAAACACTGCACATGTGGGAAGGAGCCCCCGGAATAAAGCATTGCCCGGGTATTTGTGAAGGGGTAGATTTTGTATTTTGGCACAAAATGCTTTGTTAAATGCAACAGGCAGTGGAGGCTTCCATCGGAGCAGTGTTCACATCTGATATGTCCTTAAAAATAAATCAAATCCCGTCAGCTTTCAGGCCAAGAACCTCCTCCCGTGCAGTGCCCAGGGCTCCAAGGTGGTTTTGAAACACTGAAGAGGCTGCAAACACTCCAGACCTGTTCAAGTGCTCGTCCCTTGTAGTCAGAAGTGAACACAAAGTACCTCCTCAGCAGTTTTTTAGGTTTCCTTGACACTTAGGTATCTGTGGAAAACAAACGTGTGGTTCTAAGAAAAGGGCGTAAAAGTAAAATCATTAACAGACCACTAAGCCCATCAATGCACTTTCAAGGATTTAAATAATAATCAGGTTTTGTGAATTTAAAACATTTCAGGTTTTCTTGTGTTTAATCAAGAGTTCTTCTTCAGTCTCTTATTTACTGGAACATAAGAGGTGGCTATAAGCTGGAAAACTCTCAGGGAAGCTGCTTTTAAATCCTGAAAATACAATTTTCACTGAGTGTGGCTCCTTGTGCACTGGGAAGTATTTTAGAAACATATGAGCCACTCTGGGAACTTTTGCTGGGCAGACTTATGAGAGGTTTGGGGTGAGAGGGAAGCTTTCCTGTGGATCCACAGGCAGGGATTGGCTGGGCTGGGTGGTGCTGGTCCTGCTGAGGTGCCTAAAGCCCTTCTCCTGGAGTATGGACACTGATATCCACACATTTATGGGATATGGAAGCACATAAACAACAGTTCTGGGATCCTCACACAGCCTGAGGTCGAGGACCCCAAGAAGTGGTTGTTTTTTGGATAACTGTGGTCAGATCAAAGCGGTTGGAAAGAACAGGAATATTCAGCTGGGGCGTGTGGGGAAGAACAGGGACAGCATTCCCCAGGTTTGCTCCCAACGTCTGGGATTCCCACAGGGAACATTGGGGTGCTCTGTGCTCCAACACAGCCAGCCCAGCCCTTCCTGGGGGATGCCAGATCCCAGGATTGTCCAAAAGAAGTGAGGCCTGAGCAGGAATTTTTCCCAGTAGAGGAGTGGAAAAGCCAAGCCAAGCATCACCCTGTTCGTGGGAGGGAGAAGGGAGAGGGCACCCGGTGCTGGAGGAGCATGGCTGAAATCTCATCTGTTTCTGGGAAGGCCTGGAGTGGCAAAGGGAATCCTCTGCAAGCATGGAAATGCAATTCCAGGACGAATTTTTGAGATGTTAAAAAGCCAGGCCAGGCTCTGCAGTGCTGGCGCAGAGGGTGCTCCCGCTGCCTGGTGACCTGCCTGGCGCAGCAGTCGCTTCCAGACACCGAGCTGGATCTCCAAAGGGTCGAGCAGGGGACTGTCTGTAATCCCTGGGGGCTGGGGCTGTGGTGAGGAGGGCTTGGAACACCCCAGCTTGGTGTTTGTGCTCTGCACCGAGCAGGAAACCCCCTGGTTCCGCTGGCAGGGCTGGCACGGGGCAGCCGCAGACAGTTTGGGGTGGAAGTGAGAGACTGAGAGAGAAGCCTATCACCTACCAACCCCCAAAACAACTGTGAATGATCAAAATGAATGCTACTTATCATTTGTAGGAAGTGAAGGGTTGATACGTGGCCTGTGGGAGGTGTTAGGAAGAAGAAGCTGCGTGGTTCCATCGCAAGCGACGGAACAGCTTTTCCTCAGCTCTTCAAACGCAGCTAAATAAGGATTCTGCAACAACAGAATGGTTTCTGTTACAGGGAATCATTTCTTATTTTGCTGTAAATTACAAAACACCACCACCACCCTTCCAAAAAAAAAATAAAAAGTGGCTTGAGCAGGAACAATTGCAGGAGACAGCGCAGGGGCTGCCCGGGCGCGATAACGAGCCCTGAGCTCCACCAGGGAAGTGGAGGGGCAGCAGCCCCCCAGCACCAGGGATTTTCCTTTCCACCTGGGAGAGAAAAAAATTTAACATAAGGCCAGAGAGGGTGGGATTGGATTGTAGAGGCCACAGACCAAAGAGAGCGCCAGGAATTATTTCAGGGAATTAATGGGATTCATTTCAGGATTCATTCTGGGCTGGGTTAGAGAACCCACCAGAAACGGTTCTGTACCTGTTTCATGTAACTATTAAACTCTTCCTACAGCAGATTTAAGTTTTGCCTATCGGTTCCCACTGCTGTTGGTTTTGTGCCACCTTTGTCCTTGCAGCCACTGGAATTTTCTCTGATCTCTGTTTGGGCTGTGAGTTCACCTTCATCCCTGGGAATGCCCCAGGTGCGATCCCCAGCCATGGAACTGCACGTGAGGAGCTTGGGAAGCAAACAGCAAACCTGGCTCAGCTCTCCCTCCTCATGCTCTTCCCTGTTTCTTTTATGCCTTGCTTCACTCTTGACTTAGGAATTCCTTGAAACAGGCCCTGTTTTCTCTGTCACTTGGCTGCTTGGCACTTCCTCCAAGGTGCCATTCCATGCTGGATTTTCCTGGGTGCTCTGCCAATGTACTCAGGGATGCTGGAGGGGCTTCTCACCGTTGTTTTGTGTGAGGCAGGTGTGAAGTGCTGAGGACAGAAACGTGGTGCTCTGGGCCCGTGAAAGGCTTCCAGTGGTTTTTGAGGAAGCTTTTCAGGGGTGTGAGCAGCTGGGTGCAAAGCTGCCACCGTGGCCGCTGGTTTTCACACTCTCTGCAGGATGAGAAATGGGTGAGCAGAGCTCAGCGAGTGTTGCAGACTTGTCTTGCACTGAGTGCAGCAGGATGAGGGAATTTAGGACAAGAGGAAATGGAGAAACTCCTGTCCAGCCTTTCCTGAGGTGTAGAAAGATAATCTAGCTCTGGTGCATTGATCCTTGCCTTCTGAATGTAGCTTTTAAAAATATTTCCTGCTTTGTACATCTTGCCCAGAAACAAGACACCAAAACATGGCCATTTTCAAAGCTCCAATATGAAATTTTGATGCAGCTCACAGCTCAGACACAACTCTCCAATCTTGAGTGCGTTACTCAATGAGAAGAATAATCATCTTAACTAATTATTCTCTTCTCCCAGCAATTAGTGACAGGGTGAGAGGAAACGGCCTCAAGCTGTGCCAGGGGAAGTTCAGGTTGGACATCAGGAGGAATTTCTCCATGGAAAGGGTGGTCAGGCTCTGGAAGGAGTGCTTTGGGATCCCCATCCCTGGAGGTGTCCAAGGAAGGCCTGGAGGTGGCACTCAGGGCTCTGGGCTGGTGACGAGGTGGGGATTGGTCACAGGTTGGCCTTGGAGGTCTTTTCCAACCCCAGTGATCCTGTGATTCTGTGATTCTGTGATCAAAAAGTTATTACTGTGCTTCAGGAAGGGGAGAGAGTTTCCAAAATTTGGGTAGAAATTTGAGAGAGGCAGCCTGTGCTCTCAGGGATGTGGGACAAGTGTGTCCCAGCACAAACTTGTGGGGACACTCGAGCAACTTCACGATCTCAGTTCATCAGATCCATCTTCCACACAGGGGAAACTCGATTCTCTCTCTGAGTGAGGTGGACTGGGAGCTCTTCAGCAGTGTGGTGGTGCAGCACCTTGTGTAAAGAGCCCGTGCTCCACACAGGAGCAGGAATTATCCCTACAATTCCCAAGTTTCACATTTGGGAGCAAGGCTGTGGTGCAGATCCACAGTGGAGGGCAGCGTCCCCTTAAAACGGTGGAACTCTCAATCTAAAGGACTTCTTCTATGAGTTTTGCTATAAAATAAATGTTCCGTCCAACCACAGCACTCATTGGTCCAAACGAAATAATTTGTCTTTAAAATGCATTATTTCTCCTTCTCCAAGAAGAGCCAAAGGCCTGAATCTGCCTTCAGGATTAGCAGCCAGTACAATTTCAATTCATAAATGAAGCCCTTTCTGATTTGCAAATAAAAAGCATCTGAAACCACTAACCAACTTGGCTTGAGTTTTTATGCCTATAAAAATGTCTGAACCATTTGTTTTTAGAATTTTCTGACTGGAAAACGTGCTCCTATAAGCAAATATGTCCAAGTTTCAATTGTAAGATGAGAGGAGTTGGATTTTTGGATGGGAGGAGTTAAAAAATCTTCACATTTGCAGGGCAAATCAGCGCACTCAGTCCTCTAGAAAGAGCTAAAGTTTCATTTTAAATAACCACCAATCCCCATTGCTGCACCTGCAATAGGGACACGGAGCTAAAGCACTTGTTGTCCTTGGATCCAAAAATTCGGGTGCAGAACTGTGGCCCAAGCAGAGCAAGGAGGAGTTTTCCCATGGATTTCAATGGGATTGGGATTGTTAATCCAGCGTCCATCTCAAGGGGAAGCGTTTGCACAAGCACACACAGTGCTGACAAAAGCACCTCGGGACAGAGTGCTCTTCCCACGTTTCTTTGGCTGTTTGCATGTGGAGCCACTGAAAACCACAGAAATACTAATTGAGAGCAGAGTAATTGCAGTTTGGTTGTAAATTACTCTGCAAAGAGCTGTAAAACCCCCGAGTATCAGCAGGTTCAGGTGAGCAGTGGCGAGGCCGTGTCTGTGTGAGAGGCTGGGCTGGCTCAGGGGTGATTCTCCTGCTTCCCAACTTTTCTGTACCCTGACCTACACAGGTATTTCAGGAATATTTCAGTGCCCTCGGTTTCATAGCAAAACAAGGAAATAAAAGGTGCAAAACTCAAGGTTTCTTTTTAAATGTTGCATTGGTTTGGGCTGGGACTGTGGTAGGAATTCAGGGTGACTCCTCTGAGTTTTGGGTTTCTTTGAGTCGGAAAGATTTAAGTCATCACCCCTTTGCCCAGGTCTCATTTCCTGATTTCTTAACCCCCAGTTTAATATTGGTTTCTGCTGCTGAAAGATGAACATTGCTGTGCCAGGCAAAACAGTTGGAATGGTTGGAAAACCGTTCCCAGCTGGGAATGTGCAGACCTGGGGCAGAAGATCACGGAATCATTTATTTTGGAAAAGATCTCCAAGCTCATCCAGTCCATCGAGGTGCACCAGGTTGCAGGAGGGTTTGGGCTGCATTTGGTTTTCCTTGTTACTTTATAAATTGAAAGGGAGAAAAAAATATATTATTAAAAAAAAGTCTCTACTCTCAGTTTGTATTTTCCTGGTCCCAGACGGTTCCTTCCACTCTTTCCTCAGCTGGTGCCTCACTTTGGCTGCTGTTTGTGTGCAGGGTGTTGCTGGAACCGTGGGATGGGGGAGGCTGTGGGGTTGTCCCCCCTCCAGCCCATTGCACCCCATTTCTTCAGGAATACTTTGGAGTTCTGTTTGAAATCGGTTTTGTTTGGTCTGAGCTGCCCTTTTGGAGGGCTCCTGCTACAGGAGGGTGTTTCCTTGATGGCTGTTTGAGGGGAGATCAGTGGAAGGGCAGGGTGAGGTGTCCTGGGGGCCTGGGGCATTTTGGTGTCACCTCTCAGCCCTATCCCCACCTGTCCCAGCCCCTCAGGAGGGAAAACTCTTGGAAGAGCATCCCCGGAGAACATCCCCTGGGAGTGTCCCTGTGTCCCAGTGCTGTCCCAGCCGATGGGCAGTGAACCAGCCTGGCCTTTGGCATTCCTGGAGGAACCACTCAGGATACAGAAGCTTCATTCCAGGTTTAACCAAAAGTTTTCCTAAACCCAGGTGAGCCCCGTGCTGTAACAACCCAAGCGGGTCTCAGTGCAGTGTCCAGAGGGGATTCCCATGGACGCAGGACACAGGGAGCATCTTTCCACAAAATAGAATAATATCAAATATTACCAAACTATAGAATAATTTCCGTAATTCCCCATAATTTCCCACATCAAACCCCCCGGTCCCGCTCCCACGTGTCCGTTACTCCTCCTGGAACACCGCTGGCCGAGGAAGCACCAGCAGCTGCAATGGACAGGCCGGGGCCGCGCTGCCAAGGGACATCCTCCGCTCCCGGTTCTCCCCATCCCTGTGCCCACCATCCCAGAGCCGTGCTGGGGCTGGCGGGGCTGGGAGAGCCCCGTTACCCCCGTTATCCCCCGTTATTTATGTTACCCCCCATTACCCCCATTATCCCCCATTATCCCCCTGTTATTCCCGTTATCCCCCATTATCACCCCGTTATTCCTGTTATCCCGTTATCCCCCGTTATTCCCGTTATCCCCCGTTATGCCCCATTATTCCCGTTATTCCCATTATCCCCCATTTTCCCCCGTAATTCCTGCTATCCCCCGTTATTCTCATTATCCTCCGTTATTCCCCATTGCCCCCCCATTATTCCCATTATCCTCGTGTTATGCCCCGTTATCCTCGGTCATCCCCCAGTTATTCCCATTATCCCCCGTTATTCCCGTTATCTCCTGTTATCCCCCGTTATTCCCGTTATCCCCCAGTTATCCCTTCGCTATCCCCCCGTTATTCCCGTTATCCCCATTATCCCCCGTTATTCCCGCTATTCCCCCCTTATCCCTCCCGTTATCCCCATTATCCCCCGTCATTCCCGCTATTCCCCCCTTCTCCCTCCCGTTCTCCCCCTTATCCCCCGTTATTCCCGCTATCCCCTCGTTGTCCCCCTGTTATTTCCCATTATTCCCGTTATTCCCGTTATCCCCCAGTTATCCCTTCGCTATCCCCCCGTTATTCCCGTTATCCCCATTATCCCCCGTTATTCCCGCTATTCCCCCCTTATCCCTCCCGTTATCCCCATTATCCCCCGTTATTCCCGCTATCCCCTCGTTGTCCCCCTGTTATTTCCCATTATTCCCGTTATTCCCGTTATCCCTCCGGTTATCCCGTTATTCCCGTTGTCCCCCCATTATCCCCCTGCTATTCCCCCGTTATCCACTCGTTATTCCCGTTATCCCCCCATTATTCCCCGTTATCCTCGTTATCCCCCGGTTATTCCTCTGTTATTCCCCCGTTATCCCCCCGTTATTCCCGTTATCCCCCCGTTATCCCCATTATCCCCCGTTATTCCCGTTATCCCCCCTATCCCCGTTATCCCCCCGTTATCCCCGTTATCCCCGTTATCCCCCCGTTATCCCCATTATCCCCCGTTATTCCCGTTATCCCCGTTATCCCCGTTATCCCCCCGTTATTCCCGTTATTCCCGTTATCCCCGTTATCCCCCCGTTATTCCCGTTATGCCCCGTCCGCCCCCGGCGCTCGCCCTGGGCGAGGGTTCCCCCTCTCGGCGCTGCCGCGGAATTGCCTTAAGGCTCAATCCTGTCCCGCTCCTGTGCCTCTGGAACAGGGAAAATCCCATTTTTTAACTTACGTTTTTCATTTCTCGCCAGTGATGTTGCCATTAACCAGTGCCGAGCCCGAATCCAGGGGTTTATTCAGGTATTTCTTTTATTGGAAGAATCATTCCCTTTCACATCACTCTTGGAAGAATTTCCTTCCTTTCATTTTTCTTCCAAAGTCTCAGCTTCCAGGATGGTTTTGTTTCAGAGGAGCCATGTAGGGTTTTATGTCTCTGCCGAGTCCTTAAGGGCTGTGGTTCTGTTCCTCATAATGGGTCTACATCAAAAATGACAGCGCTTTTCTGGATATTATTATTCCAATGGAATAAACTGTGCCTGGATACACAACTTCCAGGGCGTTGTGAGTGGAGTTGTGTGGGAAGATTTGCTAGGAATGAGATCCAGCTTCAGAGTTCATTTGTTTAAAAACAAAACACGCAAATAAAACCCCCCAAAGAAGCTCTGCGATGCTTTTAGGACTCAAATAGCTCAGTTTTGTGCCAGAATGGAGATTTTCAATTTTACCCAAACAGCAAAAGATTGAACAGGAAGGTTTCTCTGGAAGTAGTGAAATGTTACCTTGTGAGTCAGTTTATTCAATTACTCCAAACTCTATTGAAAAAGCACTTTTCTCATGCCAACTCGAGGAATTTGGCAGCATCACTAACAGGGAGTTTTTGCTTTGTTGGATGATCCCAAATTCCTGGTTATATCTGGGAGTCTCCCAGAGCAGGGATGGCACCGTGACGTTGGTGCAGTGGGAGCCAGGCCGGGAGATTCCAGCCCCTTTCTCCGAGTGCTCCGTGTGGAATGGGAATGCACAGGGAAGGGATATCGGCCGCTTTGGTAGTAACAAAACTTCTCCCAAATTCTGGATTGATTTCTCCAGAGACTCGAGCCTGCAGCATTTCGGGAGAAGTTCCAGGCTTGGAGAATGTGGAAATGCTGTCAGACATGTTCTGAGTTCTGTACTTAACTCCAGCCTCGATTTAATATTTGTGGATCCCTTTAACCCCTGAACAGTGGCAGAGGAAGGCCCCGAGTTAACAAAATCACTGAGAGTGCCCTGTTCCAAGCGGTTCGGATTTATGAGGGCACTGCGAATATTTCTGTGCCGTGTGTGTGACATCGGCTGAAATTTTATTAGACCTACACTTGAGAATCAATTCACAAAAGGCAGAAGCAGGAAAATCTTGGTGAACCATTAATTAGCCCCTTCTTACCAGCAAACCCTGTGCGGTGTTTATGTGACAAGTGGAATGGATTCCATGACAATTTTATCTGGAAATTCTCCTTCTTCCTCAGAGCAGTGCTGAATGAAATTCCCTCGTTATTACTGCTTAGAAAAACATGTTTGTTTAGCCTTTTATTTCTGATAGCTCTGACTGTCTGGAAGATCTCAGCAGGTTTTATCTTCTGTCATAAAGGATGACACCTCTTTGTATGTGGGTTAACGCACACGTAGGTGCAGATATTTGTGATTTCACCTCAGTCAGGGAGTTCAGCCTCTCTCCTAGGGTTCATTATCCCCTGTTTCCCTGAACCAAAATTAATCCTGTTTAATGTGAGAAACATTTCGTGAGCTGTGGGAGTAGGGAAGGCTGCGGATCTGTTTGAATCCCACTGCAGTAAGAACTTGAATGGTTCATTATGGGCCAACATGATCAGAGGAACTGCAAAATGTTGGGGTTTATCCAAGTCTGTTCACAGCTAAAAGTCCCTCCTCAAATGGTAATTTGTGCTGGTTTGGGTTTATTTGATTCTTCTAAACACCATTTGTATGTACCAGGTTTTGGAGATCAATCAAAGGTTGGACTTGAGAATCTTGGGGGTCTTTTCCAACCTGAATGATTTTATGATTCTGTGATTCTGTTGAGTTTAGAGCTGCACCCAAAATCTGCTGAGTAGGGACTGGCACCTGGAGATTTCTGCTGCATCCGTTTACCTCCCTGAGGAGCACAACCCAAACATCTCTTTTACTGTGGCATTCCAGCTTCTTTAGGCCTGTGAAAGGTGCGGAAATGAATCTGGACCCGAGCGATGCTTGTTTTCTGATCCTGTTGTGTTTTGTCTGAACCAGTTTGAAAAAACTTTTGCAAAAGTCTTTATGGAAGTGAATTTAATTGGGGATAAGGAGGGAAATGGGAGGTAGAGGATCCCAGCTGTCTCGTGGCAGATTTCAAGCAGTTTTTCTTCGTGAAATTAGCAGAGTTTGTAAAGATGATTTCAGGTCACTTCATCATCAAAGGGTTAATTCTAATTTTGAACTTCCCAAATGTCAGTGCTCTTCTATCCAAAATTACAGCAACTGGCTTTATCAACATATGCTTTTCATTACCTACAAGACTTACAATATTTTTGGTGTCTGTATCAACTTGATTCAATTACTGGTACCACTGCAAGGGAACATTCCCTCCAGGGAAAAGGGGGTGAATGCATCAGTGCCCATGGATACAGTGTACGGAGCAGATTAATATAACAGATTTACATCAAGACTGCTGACTCCATTACTTTAAAACTCCTGTAATTGACTTTTTTAAAAATGACATTAGCATTTAAATGGTGCTATCGTTACAAGGGTGAAGGTTCAGCAGAATATGATCAATTTATTGAGCTCTTCAAATGTTCTTTTGATATTTATTTTTTGTTGTCATGCTGGAGGGGTTTTTAGTGTTTTGTCAGAGCCAGGGAAAAGTCTATAGCACAGAGATCCTGGGCTGAGCAGCTCCTGGGGAGGAAGGCATGGGAAGCAGGAGTTGCTCAGAGTTCTCTTTCTCATCTCCATCCCTCCCACCCTGGAACTTTTCCGAGATGTAAAATTCCAGTAAGACAGAAAGGAATAATTTGCAGAAGATGTCGTTGCCCTGTGAGAAGAGCCAGGTGCTCATGGCCTTCTACAGCAAACAGACAGGGCCATTATCCACCATGAAGGGCCTTTCCAGCATCACACATCAAAATTCTTTCAGTTGCCTTCAAAACAGCTTCCAGTCCAACCAGTGCAGCTTCCACTTCCAGAGATTTCACATGGGCCTGGGAGAATGGTACTCTCCAAATCCCATTGATTTTGGTCCAAGCTTTTCAGGAGAAATTTCTTCATGGCAAGGGTGGTCAGGCTTTGGAAGGGGCTGCCCGGGTGGGGTGCTGGAGTCTCCATCCTTGGAGATGTTGAAGGAATGACTGGGTGTGGCACTCGGTGCTCTGGGCTGAGTGACAAGGTGAGGGTCGGGCACAAGTTGGATTCGATGATCTTCTGGAAACATCTTTTCCCACCTCAATGATTCTGTGATTCCATGGGCTGGATGCCTGGTGCACTGTGGAGCTTTTCTCTGGCACAGTTGTTCCACAGAAGATCCAGCTGGCAGGGAGGGTGTGGGAGATGCTTCCCTGCAGGTGAGAAGCTCCCTGTTCACTGAGCACACCAAACTCTGAATTTCACTGCACTGACAGAAATTTGGATTAGTTTCCTTAGACGTCAGCATGGTGGGAAATGCTCAAGAGGATGATCCTACAAAACCAGCATGTTGTGACTGTAACCTATTAAAGACGGAATTATTGTAAAGGAGGATTTTTGGGGTGATGAACAATAGGTACGGACAAAAAGTACATTGGGAAATAACACAAAAGCAGCAGGACAGAGACTGTTTTCCTTGAAATCCTAACCCAGCAAACTGGGATGGCCAACGCTGGCACCTGCAGTGTCCCCCCTGCACACCTGTGTCCCCAGACACACAGGAGACAGACAGACACGTGTGTGTGCACATGCACATCTACAAAATCAGTAACTCTGCCCTAAATATTCAGATGGCATCACTGAATCAAAGTTTTGGAACTCTCTGAAGGCTGATCAAGGCCTCCCCAGAAACATAATCATTTTCAAGCCTGCAGACGGAGAAAATTATGAAGGTATTGGGGGTAAATTTGTGGTGCCTTACTTGGACATTACCATTTGTGGATAAATAAGCTTTTAGGCTTTTCCTCCTGAGCCATCAAGTGCCACAAAACCCAGCGCAGAAATGTAACAGCCCATGGGGTTTTGATGGGCCCACTTGTTTCCCCCTAATTTTAAAATGCAAAAGTTAAAAGGAGAAAAGAGCAACTGTGCTGATTTTTTACAGTTTTAATTTGCAGCTCTTTGGCTGCTGCCGATAAAATCGATGGATCCTGCTCCTTTCTGTGTGGAAAAGCAGGTCTGGGATGCAGGGGGAGTTCAGACCGCAGCAGCAATAGTAACTTGGGATCCCTCCTGCTTGCCTGGCTATAAAAATGCTTTGTAATGACCCAGTTCGACACTGCCAGTTCTCCCTGACCTCCTCCTTCTCAGGATGCTGCTTAATTTGCACTAATTACATTCCGTTCTGACAGAAACTTGGACATTGTCTCAAGCTCTCAGGTATTTTCACTGCCCTGTCCCAACTCAGAGTGGGAAAATGGCAATAAGTAATTTGTGAAAATGCACTTTGTTTAATATAATACATCAGTAGCTTGCACGTAGTGTCATCTGTGTGTATAAACACCCCTTCAAGTATGACTTGGTGTTTTAATCTTGAATTCTTCCCAGGATTCAGGAGGGCTGCTTAAACCCAGCAGCAGCACTTGGAATAATTAATGCAGTCATTGGCTTTGGGGTGGTTTTTTCTTGGTTTGCCTCCAGAAACCCAGGTTAAATTCCTAATATTTCTGAGGCTGATGACCACTACAGAGAATTCTGCTTCACAGAGGTCAATAGTGTAGGAGAGATCTTCAAAAAGGAAAATTTATGGGACACGTTCAGCTTTAGGTTCTCCTAAAATCAGGGCTGGGTAAGGTGTCTGCATGTGTAGGTTGAATGGAGATGGGAAAAAATTAATTCAGGTTTTTAGCTTACAATGGAGTGAGCAACAAACCTGTCCAACAAGTTGTTCACAAAATTGGACTGTGTCAAAATGTCTGTTTTGGTCTAAATTGGGACTTTTTAGTGATGAAGGGGCCTGGCACAAGTGAGTGTGTGAAGGAACACAGACCTCTCTCTCCTGCTTTGCACTGGCACAGCCTCTGTTCCCTGCCTGGCCAGCGTGTGTGGAGTTTGTCACCCCACATCCCTCTGCTTTGTGCAGAATAATTTCCACAGCCAGAGCTGTTCTGCTCCTCGTTCCGGTGTGTGGGTGATGCTGAGCACAGCTCAGGACCCCTCTGTGCCCTTTCGGAGCCAACAGGCCACGAGCCCCCTGTGCAAAGAGTGGCAGAAAAGGGGTCGGTGTTGTCACAGCGTGACATGGGGACACAAGCCAGTTGTGACAGCCACATGGCAACGACGGATCCCGCTCCAGGGCCTGTGGGAATGCGTTTTTGGGGTGGGAGCAAGGCCCTGCTCTCCCCGTGGAAGCAGATCCCCACCTGAAGACCCAAAACGACGGCCAAAAAACAGCCCACGGAGCACATGCCAAGGCTTTGTGTTACCTCCCAAAGCAGGAGATCCGAGGCATTGTTGGAGCTGCACTGAGGCTTTTAGGCACAGACGGTATCAGCAAAGCAGTTGCATGTTTCAAAATATTGTATCATTTTAAAGTGCAGTGCACATTAGGTCAGTGAAAGGGGATCCGCCAATTTGAAGCGCGGGCGGATAAAGCGGCTCTGTGTTCGCGGAGACAGAGGCACCCCGGGCCCGAAATCCCTGGAGCTGTCTTTCAGAGAGTGATAGTTACGGAAATTAGCGGTGCAGAAATCCATCCTAATCATTCATCGGGAGCCTTATTAACTGTCTTAGCCGTGTTATTAGCAGAGGGCCCGGCCCCCGCGCGGGCGCAGGGATCGCTCCCTGCATCCCGGCCCTCCCGCAGCCCGGCCCTCACAAACACCGGGAATGGCTTCACAAACAGCCGTGGCACGAGGGAAAAACGATCTAATCTTCATGTAAATGCCTTGTTGTGCCAGGCAATCTGATGCAGAGTGAAACACCTCTGGAACAGCTCTGCTGCAGAGCCCTGCTGGGAGAGCTGGGGCTGTTCGCCTGGAGAAGGCTCTGGGGTGATCTTGGAGCTCCTGCCAGGGCCTAAAGGGGCTCCAGGAGAGATGGAGAGGGACTGGGGCCAAGGGGTGGAAGGACAGGACACAGGGAGTGGCTTCGCAGGGCCGGGGGGCAGGGTTAGGTGGGATGTTGGGAAGGAATCCTTCCCTGGGAGGGTGGGCAGGCCCTGGCACAGGGTGCCCAGAGCAGCTATGGCGGCCCCTGGGTCCCTGGCAGTGTCCAAGGCCAGGTTGGACAGGGCTTGGAGCAGCCTGGGAGAGTGGAAGGTGTCCCTGCCCATGGCAGGGGGTGGATGGGATGATCTTTAAGGTCCCTTCCAACCCCAACCCTTCCAAGATTCCCTGAAAGGAGTGAACTGTGACTCTGAGCTCCTGCTGCTCCTCCATGAGCACCACGGGGCTCCTGCCCACCCCTCCACCCAGAGAGGGCTGGCATGGGAATACCAAAAGGGAGACAACAGGAGAGGGTCCTGGCTGACTGTGCCAGTGGCTGAAGCCATTTCAGTGCCTGGTTTTGAATGGCCATGGCTGGAAATGGGAAGTGCCTTGGAAGCAGAGTCAGTGTCTCTAAATATTATATTTAACACACTGGGAGTTATAACAACTCTTTCTTATTGACAAACTTTACCTAAATAAGTAAAAGACCAATACTATTTGGTCCAGCTGACCTTCCCACAGAGAATTTTACAGAAAACTTTGCCCCTAATTTTATTTTATTTTTGTTTTATTTTCTGAGTATCAATTTGAGACTCATTTCTTAGATAAAAGAACATCAGGGCGTTTCAGAAGGGTGAGCTTCAACTCTGACCCTCAGGATCCCCATCTGATGTTAGTTCCAAATGAAAGAAAATTAAATTACACACTTGGGCTCAAGGATTTACGTCTGTAAATCCCACTCTGGCTGGTATCTCCACCATTAGGGAAACAAAGAACATAGAGGAGATAAATAATACTTGGGAAAGACAGAATCTTTTTTGTCTGCTCCTTTATCTGTAGTTTGACTGTGTTCCTTAAGTGTTGAAAGGGGCACTTTCTTGGCAAGCATGACACAAATAACCTTCACCCTTGACTGCACTGTCAGAGACAGTTATAAATTTGAGGATAAAGGACACGAACAAGAGTTACTTTATATGACATTTTCTCATGATAGCAGGGATGGGGAAGTGAAGGAGTGTTCCCTCCTCACTGGTCCTGGGGTTGTTTGTCACACAGTCGGGTTTATGGCCCAGCAGTTCTGTGTCACAGCGAGTGGCCCGTGGGGTGTTGGTTTCTGTGCCGTGGGGTCCCTTCTCCTGAATTTTGTCACCCCTCCGAGCTGTCCTTCCTCCAGCAAGGAGGTGGCACTGGGCAGCCCTGACCCTTCCCAAAGGGCCGTTTGGGAATCCCAGTATTTAATAATCTGATCCTGTGCCCTCAGCTGAAGGCAGGGGAGAGTTGTCTTGTCATGAGACAGCTCAAAAGAATCAATTTTTTCAAAGAAAGTGTTTGCAATTTTTAAAATGAAGTGTTTTCTCTTGAGGGAAAATGTATTGTGTAGAATTTCAGAGTAAGAAAGATCCTACGGAGCAGTACATTGAAGTAGTTTAACACAAGCAGTTGAAAGATCTTAATTAAATTTATCCGTTATGTATTCTTAAAAACAGTTTCATCATTTTTCAGGCTGAAAAGGGGGAAATTTGGATTGGATATTGGGAAAGAATTCTTCCCTTGGAGAGTGGTGAGGCCCTGGCACAGGGTGCCCAGAGAAGCTGTGGCTGCCCCTGGATCCCTGGAAGTGCCCAAGGCCAGGTTGGACAGGGCTTGGAGCAGCCTGGGACAGTGGGACATGTTCCTGTCCATGGCAGGGGTGGAATGGGATGAGTTTTAAGGTCCCTTCCCACCCAAACCCTTCCATGATTCTATAATATTTTTAGATACATTCAAAAGATTTTCTAAGGTTTTTTTTTCACTCCTTTAAACATTTTTGGTTTAATTGCAGCAACCCCCAGCATGTGGCTGTGTTTATGCTGTGAACGAGCTCACGGTATTTTCTTCTGGTGTGTTCCTATTGCGGAGCTCTTGAGGGAATTTTTCAGACTTTCATAAATGCATTTTTAAGATTTCTTTTTTAAGGATGATAGAAAACTGCAAAAACCTGCATCCAAAAAGCAGCAGTACCACCGTGAGCTTGGCAGAATCTTTAACACAGGAGCCCTGATGTGTCCAGGGATCTCCTGGGGACACTTTGGGGGTTTATTCCTCCTCCAGTGTCAGGACTGGAGTTGGGGCACGTGAAACCTTCCCAGGACACTGGGGTTGATCACAGTGTCTGGCTAAAGCCCACTGATGTCTGTGCAGCAATTCATCGGCTCAGAACCAGGACGAGGCTTTAATAAGAGGCAAAATATTGCCTGGGGCAAAGTGAGAGCACAGACTTATCAAAGGAGCTGAACTTTGATTCAAATCTAATTCCATTATTGCCTCGGAAATAGGTTAAGGTCTGTGGGCCGGTGATTGCTTGGGAATGCACTTTAGGTAAATGAATAGTGTTTGATTTGGGGAAAAATTTCTCTCAAGCCAAGCCATGGGCTTGTTTCCAGAGTTTGTTGCACAGGTTTTTGAGGAATTCTCTGTGCACGGCAGTCCAGAGTACCAGTGGCTGTAGGTTCTTCATCCTTTTTCCTCATCTACTTCCATTAAGAGCTGTGATTTTTTACTGTGAAATCTTAGCTCCTAACCCAAACTAAAACCCAACTAAAGACATCTTCAGCTGTGGCCTCAATCCCTCAGCTTGCTTTCCTGCTGTGGAATTATTTTAATAACTTGCAATTTTAATAATGTTACAGCTACAGCTTAAGTTTGCTGTGTTGCTGGCAAACTTTAGAAATAACTGTGGTGACTAAAGCTCTGGCTTAAACCAGGGGATGGACAGAACACCTCACCCTGTGTCTCCTCGTACACCTCGCAGTCTGCTGAGCCCTCCAAGCCGGGCGATGAAGGAGGTCCTCTGTCTGTTTTCCTGATGAGCTTCATTTTTTGCAGGATTATCCATAATTAGTGAGGCTCAAAATTTCTGCAGCCTGGAGTTAGGCAGTGGGAGCAGAGGATTGTAGGGGGAGACTCTTCTGTTCCTGGCCCCCAGGGCCCTGTCCTTCCCTTCCCCTCAGCTCCATAGGCCCAGGAGCTTCTGCCTGGCTTTTGGCACAGGAATTGTGTTTAGTTTGTACCTCTGAGCAGTTATTCCATTGAAGCATTCACATTTCTCTCCTGGAATGTTTTCTGGTCCTGGCTAGCTGCTGTTCCATGGATGGGACAGTGATGTCCTCTCAGGGGAGCTCTGTCCCAGGTCCCGTGTCCTTGTCTTTCCTGGGCAGAAGCCATCAGCTCTCATTCCTCCTTTTCCACTGAAAAAGGTCCTTTGCACACCTGTTTCAGGTGGCTTGATCTGCCCAAGATGTTTATCATCTTCCCTAAGTGTAGAAACAAAAGGCCACCTTGTTGTTGATGGATACAATGCATTTTTTTTTAATTAATCCACACTTCCACACACACTTTTAAGTCAAAGCAATATTACCATGGGTTTGTTTTTCAAGAAAATCCCTTTTTTTTCCCTGTGGTTAAAGCTGTATTTTGAGCTCTATATAGAATTGTCTATACAGAACTGTATTTTGATAGAAAATAGATGCTGCAGTTGAAATTGCAATAAGGAAAAAGAGAAACAACAGGCACTGCTGAGATCGAAGCGCTGATTAGGAGGGCAAATTAGATTTAGATTTCCTGAATATCTAACTGCAGCTAAGCATTTTTTTTTGTCCTTTGTGTATGAGCATTTCCATTAAAATTTACAAAGGGCTTGAACTGGATTAGACTCCCACAGTCACTTTGAAATAACAAAATACAACTTGGCTGACAGGGGCTGTTTAGAAACCTTTTGCAAAAATTATCTTCAGAAACGTTAGCACTTAGCAGTTACAAAATGTCTACTTTTGTCTTGCCCCCTCTGCCAAGTTCCCTTTTTGTCCTGCCGTGAGGAGGATAAATTATCCGACTTGCAGAGATAAACCACAGAGAGGTGAGATTGCTGCAGCTGAATGCTCGCGGCTCCCAGCGCTCCGGCCTCCGCTCCGGCTTCAATTTAACCCCCTGGTTCTGGCCGTGTCAATCAGACCCTTAATGAATACATTCCTAAACGAGCTTGGGTTGGTTTTTTTTTCCTCGCTAGAAGATGCAATTAATGTTTTGGCTCAAGACACCAAGTTTATAATAAATGTATAGGGTGCAGCGCGAGGTCTTTGGGGTAAAAGGAGGAATTATCCGAACAGAAAAAGGCGTTCTGTGCATTGCTCTGGAGAGGCTGGAAAGTGCTGGCACAGGGCAGAGCGGGGGAAATGCCACCTCGGAGGTGCCACCAGGAATTCTTTACGCCCTGGCATGTGTGGTTGTGCTAAACACGAGCTGGGCATAGGTCTGAGGGCAAGGACACAAATGAAGTCCCTTTTGCTGCTGTGCTCTCAGTGCTCTTCTGTGGCGAATGCCTGCAAGAATGTGCTCCATAAAAAGGGGGGGAGTGTCTGAGAGGTTTCCCTCCAATAAAAGGAAGAGCAGGATTTTCTTTCCGAGATAATTCCCTCCAAAGAAGCAGTGACATGTAGACTGGCTGAAACAGGAGGTGGAAGACAATTTTAGCAATGGGTGGTGACAGTTTCTTTTAATCTCCTTTATATTCTGATATCTCTGTCTAGCGGCTGACTAACAATATCTGTGGCTTCATCTAACCAGGAAGCCTTCTGACAGTGTCATTTTTCCATCCATTTATTTGGTAAGATCTGTGCTCAGAGGCTGTGATGGTGGTGCCATCAGAGGGGTCAGGGGATTGGAGGGGTTTCCTCTGTTTTCCCTGCTCAGGGATAGAGTTAAGGCCAATGCAACAGGGCAGATCTGCTCCGAGCAGGTTGGGGATTAGGGGAGGTGCTAAATTGGGTGAGATTGTCTGTTTATATCTAAAATCTGCTTTGAGAGGGGTTTGCTCCATGATGCCTTCCCAGTTCGGGGTGCTGGGATTGGCAGAAGACACGAGAAGAGGCCAGGAGGAGAGGCCAGGAAATCTCATTTCAGGCAAACCTTTTATCCCGGTGCATTCTGGAGGTGCACCACACCTAACCAAAGCCTGGGCAGTATGCACGGGTCGTGTCCAATCCTGGTACTTCAGGCCAGACACCGACTGCAGTTTTCTTTTGGGTCTCTCACATTATGGACCCAAAATCTGTGCCATCCCTTCAGGCTGTCATTGATAACCTCACCTGCTTTCCTTATTTCATGGAATCAGAGAATCACAGACCATTTGGGTTGGAAGGGACCTTAAAACTCATCCAGTCCCACCCCGGCCATGGGCAGGGACACGTCCCACTGTCCCAGGCTGCTCCAAGCCCCGTCCAGCCTGGCCTTGGACACTTCCAGGGATCCAGGGGCAGCCACAGCTTCTCTGGGCACCCTGTGCCGGGGCCTCCTCACCCTCCCAGGAAAGAATTCCTTCCCAATATCCAGCTTAAACTTCCCCTCTTCCAGCTTGAATCCATTCCCCCTTGTCCTGTCACTCCAGGCCCCTGTAAACAGTCTCTCTCCATATTTATTGTTTGATCCTTCAGGCACTGGAAGGCCACGTGAATTACCCTGAAGTTTTTCTTCTGCAGGCTGGGCAATCCCAATTCTCCCAGCCTTTCCTCACAGCAGAGCTGCTCCATCCCTCTCATCACCTTGGTGCCTCCTCTGGCCTTGCTCCAACAGCTCCATGTAGCCCATCCACAATCTCCCTCCCCTTGCAGTGGCTGTGCAGTGAACTTCCTGCAGGAAAGGCGACTGGACTCTAAATTCCCTTTGGCAGACCTGGACCGGCTTTGTCTGTGCAGAGAGCCCAGAGCAGCGGGGTTTGTGCCCAGAGCTGCCCGGGCACGCTGAGGAGTTCCTGAATTATCCCTGCCATTCACTTTCCTTACTGTCCTCAGATGTCCCCCACCTCCCAGTGACTGCCACTGGATCCGGGTTTTCTGAAGGAAATTAAACCACGAGTTTCCTGTTTCAAAACACAAATTTTGCCCTGGCCTGGTGGGGCCTGGTGTGAGCAGGGCTGAGGAAAGGTGGGATGCTATTTATAAACTTCCCATGAGGAAATTTTTTGGGCTTTGTACCCAGCTCCGGCTGATCTGCCTTGCTGACGTTATCCTGGAAGCCCCAAAGCACATGGAAACACGGCCAAATATATTCACATTCATTTTGGCTGGTCCTGCAGGGTGGATGCAGTTTGAAAAATCCATAGGCTGGAAGTGTGCTGGCACCCAATTACCATTTTTAACGAGATTTTATCACTCCCTCCAGGGCCTGGTGTGTGCAGCACCTCCTTGGCCTGTTCAGGATGGATTTTCCAGGCCATGCTCAGGGAGCCATTGGCTCACTGGCTTTTAAGGAATTGAGAACAGCGGCAGAAAACTTCATTCCATGTCCTGCAATCCTAAAAACCCCTTTTTGCCTTGGAAATCCAAGAGCTTGGTGTGTTTGGGCTGTGCTTGGGGTGGATAAATGAGATCTTCCCTTGCCGAGAGCAAAGCATCTGTAAATCCAGAAATATTCCCAAATGAAGCCAGTAGTGAACACATTCCGAAGTTTACCAGGTATTACACAGAAATCTGGGAATGAAGAAAAAAAAGGAGTGAAATGAATCCAGTGGTTCACTGCCATTGTGTAACTGTGGGATTTTATTGTTTCTGGAGAGCGTGAGGCTTGGCCTGAACACAGAATAACAGTTTACTTCTGTATAAACAGAAAAATAATACATATATTATGTTCATATAAAATCAGCAAATGTATAATTTAAATTAGTGTGTTAAAAATAGAAGCTAACAACGCACAAGTTTGCACTGCTGGCTTGGGGTGGGCGTCTCCCTACCACGGAGTGTGCGAGTTTTTTTGGGATGTGGAGGCAGCACAGGGCACATCCCTCGTGTCCCCTCCTGGCTGGGTCACCTCCTGGCAGCCTCCCCAGGTGCTGAACTCACCTGGAGGGACACCTGGTCCTGCAGGTATTCATTTGTATATGGAGTTTTTAGCCAATTTATAGATCTATAAATAGAGGGTTTGGGTTTTTTGGGGTGAAACAGCCTCTCCAGCCCCTAATAAACAATTTCTGAGTTCCTTCCAACTTGAAGACTGAAGACAAAAGGTTCCCTCTCAGCTCAGCTCGGCTGCCAGCAGTACCTGCCGTGGTTCCATAGTGCTCTGCCCAGCCCGGAGCCATCCCATTGTCCCTGGA